>JAVGWX010000002.1:98008371-98175871 GCA_036924085.1 Ariolimax columbianus
GTGAAATGTATATAGTGGGATTAAAATCAATATGTATTACGGAGGAAATGGTTTTTAGCAAATTGGAGGAATTAAAGTCCAGGTAAATATGGTGTCCATCCAAAATTGCTATTTGAAATTAGAGACCAACTAGCAAAACCATTGGCTATATTATGTTCTCAATCACTTGCAAAAGGGATTATTTCACGGTATTGGAAAGATGCAGGAGTGATCCCCTTATTTGAAAAGGGAAATAAATCAAATCCAGCAAATTATAGACCGGTGAGTTTAACAAGCATAGTCTGTAAATTGTTAGAATCAATAATCAAAGAAAACACTGTAATGTATCTAGACAGGTTTAATCTAATCAAAAATAGTCAGGATGGGTTTACGAGGGAGATCTTGCCTAACAAATCTATTTTAATTCATGGAGGAGGTTACTAAAATGATAGATATGGGGGAACCAGTGGATGTTATTTATCTAGATTTAGCAAAGGCTTTCGAAAGGGTACTTCATCGAAGATTATTTAAAAAGTTAAATTCACATGGAATAGGCGGGAAAGCTGCCGAATGGATTGAAAATTGGTTAACGGGAAAAAGGCAGAGAGTGGGCATACATAAGGAGTACCCTTAGTGGGGTGAAGTAAAAAGGGGAGTGCCACATGGCTCGGTTTTGGTACCAATATTGTTCTTTATATATATATATATATATATATATATATATATATATATATATATATATATATATAAACGATTTGGACATTGATATAGGATGCATGATAGGATAATTTGCAGATGACACAGAACTACGTAGGAGTGTCGCGTCTATAGCAGAAGTGGATATATTAAGGTCGGATTTAGATAAAATTCGAGACTGGTCTGTGAGATGGCAAATTGGGTTTAATATAGATAAATGTACAGTCATCTACATGGGTAGATCCAATATGGAACATAATTACAGAATGGGCGAGAACAATATTAGAATGATAGATAAGGAAATGGACCTATGGGTTATAATAAAGCATACATGTAAAGTGAATGAGCTAGTCCAGATAGCAGATCTGAGGCCAACTTCAACCGAATCAGCAATGTCATCGAACTGTCATCGAAGAAACGTCCCCTGTTCTTCTTCTTCGTTCATCCTCAGATCAAGGTTCCGGTTTCTCTTACAAATGACACCGTTGTTTGTAAGGCTGTTTAATCTCCATGCAGCTTTTGTCTCATATCTGTCTCACGAGGCCAGTATTGTTCTCTCTTTTCCTGCGTGAGCATGCAGCTTTGCAGGATGTGTTCCACGGTCTATATATGCTCCCCACATGGGCACCTGTCATCTGTTCCAATCCTCATTTTGTTGTAAAGATGACTCTTGAGTCTGTTATGCCCAGTTCTCAGTCTGAAGATGATGACTTGCTCTTCTCTAGTTAAGTTATAGTAGCTGTCTTCTTTTCGAAAGTCTGGGTGTTGATCAGCCCATTTTACCCTGAAGTTGGCTTTAATTATGGTCTTGGCCTCATTATATGTGATACTCAGGTCTGTTTGTGGGGATGCTCCTCCACTCTTTGCTAGTTTGTCTGCAGCTTCATTGCCCTCAATATTGCAGTGGGATGGGATCCACTGTATACCAGTCCCCTGTTGACTCTTGCCTCCGCGCGGAAACGGCTTTATTGCCGTCGGCATTCGACAAGGTCATTGCAGAGACGGACAGCTTTCTTTTGAAGTATCATGTCGCAGGTGGTGTCAGAGAGCAACGGTTGACGTTTTGGTTGTTGTGATCTCTTGATAAACTTGGCCGCACTGCATATGGCGTCTTTTATGGTAGACCATACCGCCTACGGGTCATCTGGGAGGGGGTCCGCAGCAGCGAGGTGACACCCGACAGTATCGAGGTATTTCTCGGCAGTATTTGGGTCGAGTTTGAGAAGCTGGACATTAATCTTGTGGGGCTGCGCCCGTTTTAAAGAGGCATGGACTGATGGAGAACATCAATGTCACCAGGCGGTGGTCAGTGTTAGCTGGGGCCTCCGCGCCTCAAAGGACATGGTAGGAGGTCACCCGGTCGAGACTTCTCACCAGGATATGGTCGATTTCCTTCCTGGTTTTTCGATCGTTGGAAATCCATGTGTGTCGGTGGATATAAAATCCATGTGTGTCGGCTGATATGAAATCCATGTGTGTCGGTGGATATTTAAACGATGGTACCACGACCCGGTGATCTCCAGGCTGAAAGTAGCGCAGAATGACAGGAATCTTTCTGAGTTGTCATTCACGAATCCGCTACCAAATGGGCCCAGGACAGTTTCGAAGCCATCGCGACTGGATCCTGAGACAGCGTTGAAATCGCCCAGCAGGATCAGTTCATCATGAGCAGGAACTGTGGCAGCAGCATTGGTCATATCTTCCGTCTTCTTCTTACTCGTCCGTTTTCAGACCTCAACTTCAATGACTCTTAACGAAAGCAGCAGTCGATTCAAGGCTCTGTACACTTCCGTACAGCTTCTCGTGGAAGGACACTGGCTGTTGCCAAATGCTACCTCTTTTGTCAGTATACAGTGGTCATATCTTGAGAAAAGTCGTCCTTTACTTGAGGTAAAGCCAGGTCAGTGGGTGCATAGGCGACCATTATGGATCAGTAGCCGTGTTTATGTCATAGACACGCCAGGAGAAGGCTATCGGAGATAGCGTGCCAAGATGTCATGCACAATCGTGGTGGCGTTCCTGTGCTGTGGCCACCTGAGTACAGCAAGCCCGCGTCCTCGAGGTCACATTGACAGTGGCCCTTAAGTCTGCCTTCAGTGACGGCGGCTATTACAATCTTGAGTCGGCCTAGGGTTCTGGCCAGGGCTGTGACGTAGCCAGTTCCGTTTAATGTCAAAACCTCTTAGGCCTCGTTAAGGGACGCCATTACAAGATGCGAGTCTGTAGTTCAGTCATCTAGTCTGTAGTGTTATCATCATCTTCTTCTTCTTCGTTCTCAATCTCCCGCTACCAAGCCCCGAACAGGGCTTTGCAAGTAGCAGGATGTAGTTCACAGAACGGAATGTGCCGTGTCGCTAGTTTACATATTGACTGCGATATTTGCACCTTTTGGTCCAACACATCCATCTTCGGCAGAATGTTGTCATCTATACACTAGTCTGTAGTGCTGTCATCTATAATCTAGTCTGTAGTGCTGTCATCTATAATCTAGTCTGTAGTGCTGTCATCTATACACTAGTCTGTAGTGCTGTCATCTATAATCTAGTCTGTAGTGCTGTCATCTATAATCAATCATATAGTTTATAGTGTTGTCATAGATGTTGTAGGGTCATGGTCAGTTATCGATCACTGACTCATGATGATGCAGGCAGCCAGCTATAAGTCACCGACTGCTGTCAGATCACTCATTACTGCATCTTCAGGCCCCAGTTTTTCTACATGAGAAATGATATTAGAATTATGACAAGAACTTGCACTTAATACATTTCAAGACAGAAAACACAATGGTTCGGTCATCTCATGAGAATGCAACCTGATCAACTACTGATGAATGCCTACAACATAAGCATGTAGCCTAGTCGACAGTGAGCTGGCTTGCTAGACTGGGATTACAGCGTGCCAGAGGTTCGAGATCATGGACAGACAGAACAAAATCTGTGCCTGGTATTATCACGCCTCCAGTTGACCCAGTTGTAAGTCGTTACCTGATGTTTGAGTTGGGAAAGGTAAATAACAGCTAGGAAGGAAATTGGCCACCCCAACCTCACATAAGATGCGGCTTAGTGCATGAAGAGTTATCTTTATCCCTGACGGTAATTGTTGCCATGAGACTGACCTGTTTACAACATAAGATCTGGCTACAGCACATGATAAAAGCCGCATGGCAGATAGATAGGTGAAATAAGAGAGATCCTACAAGAACAAGCTTAGAACAACTGACGCAACACAATTGGCTAAAGAAAAACAACTCTAAGCTTCCCAAGCGGATGGAAAATTAAGTATGTAAGATGAATGTGACCTAACATCATTTAACCAACATGTTCGCCAGTCAATGTCCAGAAGATGGTTTTCAACTACTGATCTTGATCTTTCTTTAAAACCCAGATGGCTATTCCAAATTTGTGACAAAATTGAAGCTTACAACAGAGAAATAATCAAAACATCTATTCTAATTTATTTGCAATTAATTTTATTCAACATAATTAAATTCAAATGAAAAGTTTAGTCCCAACTGGCAACTCACACTGCTTGCACGAATATCACATCCAGTCAGCTGACTTTACATGTGTTATAAAACAAGCCTTGGAATACATGAGACGTCAATGTGAAGTTTCAGTAAATATTTCATAATTGTGATAGTTTGAATAACTGATGAGAGAAAGAGGGATTGCTCTGTTTCCTTCCTACTATGTCAGACGAGGCATTGTGCTGGCTACCTTTTCCTATAAAAACCTACCCCTGTCGCTGCTGTATTTGCTGAAGCATATGCCCAACACTGAATCTGGCTCATCTAACAAGCTTTTAGGAAAGCCTGATTCCATTCATATGTTGAAGCTTAGGTCCAACGCAATATTTGGCTTTCTCTATCCAGCTTTTAAGAAAGTCATATTGCAGCCATGTTTTGGAGCATAGGTTCAAAACTGCATCTGACTCCCCTGACAAGCTTTTAGGAAAGTCTGTCCTGCCGAAGACGGATGTGTCGGACCGAAAGGTGCAAATATCGTAGTCATACTGTAAACTAGCGACACAATGCATTCCTTTCTCTGGACTACATCCTGCTACTTGCAAAGCCCTGTTCAGGGCTTGGTAGCTGGAGATGGAGAACGAACACAGAAGATGAAGGAAAGTCGAACACAGAAGATGAAGGAAAGTCGAACACAGAAGATGAAGGAAAGTCTAATTCTGGTAATTTGTTGAAGGATAGGTCCAATGCAGCATTTGGCTCTCCATACCAACCTTTAGGAAAGTCTAATTTCAGCCATTTGTTCAAGCATAGGTCCAACGCAGCATTTGGCTCTCCATACCAGCCTCTAGGAAAGTCTAATTCCAGCCATTTATTCAAGCATAGGTCCAATGCAGCATTTGGCTCTCCATACAAACTTTTAGGAAAGTCTAATTTCAGCCATTTGTTCAAGCATAGGTCCAACGCTGCATTGGTTCTCCATACCAGCCTCTAGGAAAGTCTAATTTCAGCCATTTAGGCAAGCATAGGTCCAACGCAGCATTTGGCTCTCCATACCAGCCTTTAGGAAAGTCTAATTCCATCCATTTGTTCAAGCATAGGTCCAACGCTGCATTTGGCTCCCCATACCAGCTTTGATAAAAAGCCTGATTCTAGACATTTGCAGTGTGGTTTTATAACAATGGTTTTAACGTGGTGAAGCTGCCAACCTTCTTTAGCAGTCTCTTATTACAATATGCAATGGAGGAAACAGTTGTCCTATTTTGTTTGCCTTTAGAACAACTATAAGCCACATGAAAAAAAAAAGAAAAGATCTCTACACTACATGGTAGAAACTGAAGTGTGGTCAAGCCATTGTTATAGAATATTTAGTGGTCTATCATAACAACTACGAGGCGTGTTCAAATGAAACCGTACCTAACTGCACCAAGTGAACATACATACAATGCGCATGATGACGTCACTTCTGATGTAAACAGCACATACCAACCTTCAAGTTTGCTAAATTTCATTATCCACCGATTCATAGTTTCCTCAGCAGGCCGTTGAAAACATGGTAGATGTGATACAGAATCCGTTCAGAGTTGATCAGGTTTCTAACAGCTGAAGGATGTCGACCAGTTGACATTCATCACAAAATGCTGGCAGTGCATGGTGACAAAAGTGTGTTGAAGACAACAGTGAAGAACTAGACAACAATGTTTAAAGAAAGACGTGAGTTAATGAAAGATCTTCCTGACCTGGTCAGGCGCATATTGTTGTGTCAGAAGATGCCATCGCCAAAATCGATGCAGCAATTCGGGTGGACCGTCGATGGAGCTTATGCTCGACACACTTTTGTCACCATACACTGCCTGCATTTTGCGATGAATGTCAACTGGTTGACATCTTTCAGCTGTTAGAAACCGAATCATCGATTGGTGATCAACTCTAGACTGATTCCCTATCACACCCACCATGTTTTCAACGGTCTTCTGAGGAAACTATGAGTTGTAGGATAATTCAATTGAGCAAACTTGACAGTTGGTATGTGCTGTTTACACCAGAAGTGACGTGATCATGCGCATCGTACATATGTTCACTTGGTGCAGTTAGGTCCGATTTAATTTGAATACGTCTCGTATGTCACAAGAAAAAGAATAGAAGGCCTCTACACTCCATGGCAGAAACTTAAGTGTATAGTCAAGCCATTGTCATAGAAGATTTTGTGGCCCAGAAATTTTGACCTTGGTTTACAATCCCAACGTAACCAGGTTCGAATCACATCGTACTCAGTTTGACAGACTGGGCCTGTCGTGGGTTTTTTCATGGCATGACCGCTTCTTCAGGTCAACCCAGCTATAAATGGGTTCCTGATAGCATCAATGAAAAATATAGGAACAACTACAGGATCTACGGAGTTCGTGCTCTGTCATTGACATATTCAGCAATGAAAGAGACTGAGCAGGCACAATAGAGTTGGTTCTATGAACCATTTCCCAAGGTCATAGAGATGGGTTTACAAGATCACTCGTACAAAACAGTCACATACACATATGCAGTCATCTATCATCCTCATCATGTAGTATGTCCTTAGCAGAACCCTCATCACAGCTGCTAAATGTTCATGTTTAGGGTGTCCTTGATGTCTTGTGTCCATCTATGCCTTGGTCAGCCTCTGCCTCATCTTCCTGGAACAGTGCCCTCCAGAACTGCTTTTTCCAATCTGTTATGGCGCTTGATGTGGCCAAAAAACCTCAGTTTCGAGATATAACGTGGTTTATTAGCCAGTTTTCATCGACGCTCACATCTTGCAGGATGGATTTTCTTTTTTTTTTACCCAAGGTATTTTAAAGATTGTTCTGTAGCATTTTGTCTTGAGAGCATCAATCTTCTTTCTTAATATTTGTGTGATGGTCTATATCTCGCATCTGTACATTGCGACCGTGAATACGCATGTTCTAAGGATCTTCATGTCATCTATACATGATAGTACGTCACTTTCTGCTCATGACTTAAGACAGAAATGGCCATACTGCCACTCTACCCCTTCCATGGAGTTGATAGACTTTGATAAACATTTACTTTTTCTTTGGTGTTCATCCTAAAAATGACATTGTGTCGCAGTTTACAGCAAGGCTGCTATATCTGCACCTTTCGATCTGACACATCCAATTTGAACTAGCTTTTTTTGGGCACCAAGGTTTGCCTTCCCACTTAGCCAGACTACACTAGTGCAGTCTGTTTCCAAGGTCGCTGCTTGGAGGTGGAAAAGGGTCTTGGTCAGCTCTGCTGACAGTGATGGAAGCAGCCATCTATGAGTCGCTGGCTGCTTTCAGCTCATTCACTGTGCTATATCTTCGACCCCTGAGGATAAATTATGTTCTACTGTTTATATGTCATTCCCGTACAGGCTCATGTCTCTATGTTCTTCTTCTCCATCTTCTTCGTTCGTTCTCAATCTCCCACTACCAAACCCTGAAAGGGTAAGTAGCAGAATGTAGTCCAGAAAATGGAATGCGTTGTGTCGTAGTTTACAGCTTGGCTGCGATATTTGCACCTTTCGATCCAACACTCCGACTTCAGCAAGCATTTTTTGAGTACCGGGTTAGCATTCCCTATTCAATCCCTTCTCCTTAGTCAGTCTGCCCTGCTACAACCTGTTATCCAGGATCACCGCGTGGAGGTGTAGAAGGGTCTTGGCAGCTCTGGTTCGCTAGCCGTGACACTAGCAGTCAACTATGGGTCGCTGACCACTGCAGCTCATGCGCTGCTCAGCATCTTGATACCGTATGTTCAATTTTTAATGTGGTGAGTAGATGGTATACGAGTGCATGGCCGGGTCGCAGTCTGAATATTGTCACTTGATCTTCCCATGGTATAGAATAAATTTCCAGGACAAAGAGGCAGAGCAGTGCATGAGCTGCAGTGACCCATAGCTGTCTAGACCCTTCTACAGCTCCATGTGGTCCTGGAAAACAGGCTGCAACAGAGCAGACTGGCTAAGGAGAAGGCATTGAATAGGGAAGGCTAACCCGGTACTCAAAAATACCTGCTGAAGTCGGATGCGTCGAACTGAAAGGTGCAAATATCGCAGTCAAGCTGTAAACTATGACACAACACATTCCGTTCTCTGGACAACATTCTACTACTTGCAAAGTCTTTTTCAAGGCTTTGAATCGGGAGATTGAGAACGAATGAAGAAAAAGAAATTTTCCCGTTATACTATAATTCTTGGTGTTCTTTGTGTCATTTGTTATCTGCTCTTCTGAACATGACAACCCACCCAATAAACCTAGTCATCTTTACAGATTTTACATCCACCCTCTAGGTCCTCGAAAGCTTAATTCCAGTATCTTGGAAAATCCTAACAAATATTCTTAAATTTATAATGGTACTTGTGTCCTATATCTCGTAGAAGAGGTTTCACCCTGGGGGCAACTCTTCTCTCTCTCTTCTCTTACCTCACTCTGTTTCATTTGACTCTGTTCTACAGTCACACTCTTGCACAACTTTAACACGCGCCCTCAGGGTGAGGCCCTTCCATTGCACTTTGGTTGGGCTAGCTTCTGAGGGCGCACAAACCTAGCATAGGTACATACAGACGCACACATTCATCCAAGCACTGGTTTATGCGTCCTGATATCGCCCAATGGACTACGGTCTGGGGTGGAAAATGGCGCGCCTCCGCCAGTAGAAACTAGTGAGGCAAACATCTAAGCAACAACAACTTATATCCTATGGCATCAGTACAACCCTACAGTTGATACCAGACCCCCACATGCACCCCAAGGCAATGAGAGTGCTGATAGACTGGCAAAAATGGGGGCAGATAAGCCATAACTCAACATCTCCACTAACCAAAGAACTACTAAAATTCATATTCTACAACAATGGATGGACTGATGGGTTTCAGGTGTGACTGCAAAAGCTCTGTATACAGACATGTCTCAATCCAACCTCAAAGATAGCATCAACAATTTGAGTTAAAGAGACCGGAGTTAAATTTGGAGGTTGCAAACTGAAGATAGGTGGCACTGACGAATGCACCTGTGGTACAGGGAAAATGACAGCTGAACATATGCTGCAAAATTGCCCAACATACAAGGACCAGAGAAAGCACATGTGGCCATCACCAGTGCCAACACTAGACAAGCTCTATGGCAGTGTCGACAGCTGCTTTCTTCGAACAAATACAAGTTGACGTCTGACAGCGTACGAAGAAGAAGAAATTTGCAGGTTGCAAACAAGACATGTGCCATTGAACAAACACCTCCACAGAGTGACTGCAGACCATACACCATATTGCATGCAGTGCAATGGACAAGAGGTAACAGTAAAATGCCATCTACTGGGCTGTCCATTATTGTCAGAATTGTGGAAGCACCTACTACCACCAACCCCCTCCATCACCAACGCCCTGTACAGAAACACAAAACAACTTAAGAAAACTCAAACATTCCACTACCTGGCATAGGGAAAAAAAAAAAATGAAAACTCGTTTTCCGGGGGATAGACTGTCAAACTCCATTTGGGCTTTTTCACAGGCTTCTTTGGCCAGCCTATCTGCCTTCTCTACATATCTATGTATTGGCAAGCATACACTATATTTTTCCTCTGTTGAATTTACAACTGGTCTCCATGTGTTGTATCCATATAACATACATACATACACATCAATCTTAACATTCACAGCTAGTCTCACAGATTGACAGAAATGCCGATCATCAAATATTTTTATAAGCAATAATTAAACATCCAATCAGAAAAAGAGACCTCTCATCCGTCTACCCATTCCTTTATCATACAGCACGTTGAACTTGTTCAAAAACTGAGGAAGAAAGATTACAAATACATTAAAGTATATATACAAGTAATGTTACACACAGTGTAAAAACACAAAGGGATTAACATAGTCAAGTTTATAGAATTTATTTGTTCTTTTTCGTTGTTCATTCTCAAACTCCCACCACCAAGCCCTGAAAAGGGCTTTACAAGTAGCAGGATGTTGTCCGGAGAACAAAATGTCGTAGTTTATAGTTTGACTGCAATATTTGCACCTTCGGTCCAACACATCTGACTTCAGCAGGCATTTTTTAGTACTGGGTTAGCCTTCCCTCTTCGGTCCCTTCTCCTTAACCAGTCTGCCCTATTATCCAGGATCACTCTGCGAAGGTGGAGAATGGTTTTGGCAGCTCTTGTTCGCTGATCACTGCAGCTCACACACGGCTCAGAATCTCAGATATCAAATTTAGTTGAATAGATATTTCAATATATGGTGAATTTGCAACACTGTGGCTTCCAATTTAATCTCCACTTCTCTCCTTATAAAGCATAGGAGTGCCACTGTAAGAGTTTCTTTATAGGAAGCCTGCATCAAAGCACTTTGTGTCTTCTTGGAGTGATGGTTTCTGCAGCAATTTGTGAGGTTGCTTGCCCCATGCACAACTCTCTTTAGTGACCTTTACTGCATGCATGGGGGTGCATTGCCCCTATTCTTCTTCCAGATGCAAACATTAACATTAATTTCCCTAGAGCTAAATATTAAAATCAATTGCTCCAGATGCAAAGATTAAAATCAATTGCTCCAGATGCAAAGATTAACATCAATCGTTCCAGATGCAAAGATTAACATCAATCGTTCCAGATGCAAAGATTAACATCAATCGTTCCAGATGCAAAGATTAACATCAATCGTTCCAGATGCAAAGATTAACATCAATCGTTCCAGATGCAAAGATTAACATCAATCGTTCCAGATGCAAAGATTAACATCAATCGTTCCAGATGCAAAGATTAACATCAATCGTTCCAGATGCAAAGATTAACATCAATCGTTCCAGATGCAAAGATTAACATCAATCGTTCCAGATGCAAAGATTAACATCAATCGTTCCAAATGCAAAGTTTAACACCAATTCCTCAGGATGCAAAATTTAATTATATTAATACAAAGGTCAGGTGAGTTATACTGACCAAGACCCCACCTCACATCCATATTATGTACCTGGAAATAGGATGTGTTATAGCAGCCTGGCCAATAAGGTGGGAAGCAGTAGTCATCTCTGTTTGGTGAGCCTGCTGTTGTTACTCTCAATGCCAATTCTTTGGCAGTGTGTTACAATGGCTCACTTTACATCACAAGGCTAACTAGAGAAGGTGGACCGGGGTCCTCCTGGCTTTATTGCAATGTAAGGACCCATGGTAAGCTTACCATTATAAGGATTACATCAATCCCCACCTCATTATTCAGATTTGCTGTGATACAGGTTATTTTCAGGAGCACGAACAATGGACATCACATGTGGTCTTGATCAATATAGTTCACCTCCATCTGATTACTCTTCACTCTTGGCAAGCCTGCTCAGAAGCCGTGCATTGCACTACAGCCAGAAGAACCTGAGTCCACCTTCTTCAGTATGCCCTCAGGATGTAAGAAGAACCACTGGAAACTCTTCAGCACAGAAATTCTATAAAGTGTAAAGAACTTGGTTGCATGGAACAACCTCGGAAAATGAGTATTAAAAAACAGACAAATTACCTGGTTCATTGTATTGCTGCCTTTGGTCATAGCACCAAGATAGGCCATCAGGCAAACATCATTACATTGCTGAAGCGAAACAGAATATTGAACACAAAATATATTAGATAAAAATGTTATGGCAAATCTACTGGCATTAAGTAATCATCATTTATCCATCCGGTTCTACTTTGAACATAGGGCCTCAACAGATGTTCTCCATCTGTTCCTATTATGTTGATGTCACCTCCTGGGAGATGCTTGCACAGAACTGTCCTGCCTGGCGCCGCTAGCATCACACACGGTGCCCAGGCCACAGAGAGAAATTTCATTCCCGATGCTCAGAGAAAGAGGAATGCCTGTAAGAACAGAGCTCATGATAACCTCACAGCTCTCTCCTCACATGTGGGCCCCAAGGGAGCGACAGTCTGCCATGCCAGGATTGGACTTAAGTCTCATGAGATCATATCTCGCAGCACAAGTCTGATGCTGTCATCATCTTCACTTGGTATGGGCAACTAATATTAATAAAACTTAACGCCCTTATTCTGGTTTAGAAGACTCTGCAGAGTTTGTATACAACCAGTTTCTTTTACATTCACTTGATCTAAAAATAACTATATACACACAACCTATTCTTGAATGCATTAATTGACCATGCCTCCATTATTTCCTGTGGCAATGTATTCCAAGCAGTCACCACTCTCCGACTGAAAACTTATTTCCTGTTATCTAAACTGGACCTTCTTTTAATTAATGTGTGACTGTGCCCTCTTGTTTGTGTAGGTGACTGTATTTTGAAAAACTTGTTATTGTCTATTATGTTGCGCCATCTTGTTGAGTTCTGCCAACAAGACCTAGACCAAACTGGCTTCTTCTTCCCCAGTTCTTTACCATGGTGTTTCTTGGCCTTTTCACTCCTCTCTCTTTCTAAGTAGGTTCCAATCCAGCACATGTCTGGTTATATGGGATCAAGGAGTTGTGATCTTGGTTTACAAATCCAGCAACCATAAGTTGTGTTGTAGTTTACAGCGAGACTGCTATAGCTACGCCTTTCGGACCAACATATAGAGTTTCAACACATTACATTTTTGGGACCGGGTTTGTCTTCCGTCTTCGATCCCTATTCCCAAAGCCAGGCTTTATGAAGGCAGAATAGGTTCATGACAGCTCTGGTTTTCGGACCCTTCCACTTATGTGCAGTTGGCAGCCCGATAAGAGAAAGAGACTTCCACTGTATCATGCAGTGAACTAAATACCACTGTATTATGTCTTGAACTAAATACCACTGTATCATGTAGTGAACTAAATACCACTGTATCATGTAGTGAACTAAATACCACTTAAACCATATTACAACACTAGTCCTATGTATATTGTTCTGACAAACTAAATTTGAAATAGCAAACTAAATGTATGAACACCAACCGTATAGTAATCTTCCTTGAACCTCTGAGAACTAAGGACAGGTAATCTGTAACATAGGCTGTAGGCTTCCCTCAATATATCGTGGTTCTTTGCAACTTCACCTAAACAATGCAAAATAACTATTATTATTAAAACCAATGTTCTGAGGTCATTACACTCCAGGCAGACTCATGTCCCTTTCAGTTATTGTTGTTTGTGAATGTCCACAATGAGTAGGTTTACTCTTTTGTGCGACCTGAAAAGGACGTTTACTGGTGGGTTACAGTAGCTTTCCTCACATCCCAAGAGTGCTGATGAAAGTGGACAGAGGTCCTCCAGGCAGTTGTGCTATGCTTGACTTCATCTGAGTGTCACTCACTACTAAGAGGATCAAGTTGATATCTCACCTTGTTTGCCAGGCTGCCATGAAAAAAGCCAGTTTCCAGGGTGGGCTACTAGGAAGCCGAAGTGAGGGTCTTGACCAGTAAGTTTTGCCTGGCTCTAACATATCTGATCAGTATATTTTGCCCAATCAGACGTTAGTCTTCCTCCTCAATCCCTTTCAGGAAATGGCGAAGAGTGTAGATACTGATGGGTCCTGTAGTTTGTTGCTTGTTCACATTCCTGCTCCTTCCTCGGGCTGACCCCACATATGGTTTCCAAAAATTTGCAATATGTGCATCACCGATCCATCAATTGCAGTGTCTTCATCCAAGTGGTGGTCCTTGATCGACATAAACATGTGACTTCTTTTAACTGCCAATGTTTCCTATATGGGTATCCCTGAGACTATGATGTCAGCTATTTCATTCCTGGAAATCCCAACCTCACCAGGACAGTAAATTCACACAAAATACCAAAGGTTTGAGACCTCTATGTCTGCTATCCACTTACGCCATAGCCACCAGCCCTTCTTTACCTTCCAAAGAAAGGCTTGAAAGTCAGAGACAAACTCCAACAGTAACACAAGACAATTACCATAAGATGAACAGATAAGAGTAAACTGTATTGTTGCGAGTAAGAACATGAAACAACCGACTCCACAGCCACATGTACACAAAATGTAAGATCGGCAACTCAGCTGAGTGTACATGCGGACAGGCACCCCAGACCATGGAGCACATTATATAGAACTGCCCTGAATATGATATACAGAGACAATCCCAATGGCCCATAGAAACAACACTAGAGGAGAAACTTTATGGACCTATATGAGAACTACAAAAGCATATAGCATTGCAGATATAGACATTATATTTTCAGGTGAATAAAGAAGAAGAAATAAACTGCTAATAATGAGATAACTTAATTTTTTTTTAAATGGAAGATGTGAAACAGAAATTAGGAAAACAATAGAAATAGTCAAAGTTGTATAAAAAAAAAAAGATAGTGACATCCAAACAAGTAACTCACAAATTTAACATTAGACTAGTAAAGTGTTACAATAATAATAGTAGCCTTAGTTGCCCATCGCAAGTGAAGGTGGCGACAGCATCAGACTTGTACTGTGAGATGTGATCTCATATGGTTGCAAAGTTCAATCCTAGGACGGCAGACTCTGCCTCACTTGGGACACACATGTAAGGAGTGTATTCTGTTCTTTTGGGCGGCTCACTTTCTTTGAACCTCGACGATGAAGTTTTGCTCTGCAATGTGAACATCTTGTGTGATGCCATCACAGTCATATCAGGTGGAACGGTTCTGTGCAAGCATCTCCCAGGAGATCTAACAGGAGGTGGCAACAATGTTGAAGCTTTACAGACATATTCTTAAAGGAACTTCTTCTTGGGCACTGTGCTTTTCACTATCAACTTTTCAAGACCAGTGTGTCTTTTCATATAACCGAAATATCAGCTTTTTCATTGTGATGTTTTTATAAACCAATTTTTGTTTATACACAGTTGTTGTAGAATTCCTATATTTGTCTTTTTCTCTGTCCATGATATTTCCAGCATTCTTCTATAGCACTTCATTTAGAAAGATCTTAGTAGGAGGGGTGTTCAAATCAAACCGGGACTTTTTGTTGTAGTTCTACCTGAAAAGGTTATAGCGTGAATAAACTACCATCATTAGTTAGAGGCCCTTGTGTCCTATTACTGCCAGGTGGTCCACTTGCCATGGGTCAGTTACGTGACAGATAAATACAAATGGCGGACAACACTGTTAGTGCTTGCCATGAAACAACGTGTTGTGATGTTTTTTTAAAAAGAAGGCGTGAAACATCCAGAAATTTACAGAAGACTACAATCACAATATGGAGATGAGACACTCAGCCGCAGTAAGACATTTGAATGGTGTAAACGTTTTAGATAAGGCCGTACATCTGTGAGTGATGTTCCCGGCCGTTGTGGCTCTCAACCCACAAGTCATTCCTGTGAATGATCGGCGCATGACATGGAAAAGTCAGATCGAGAGAAACCGAATGAGAGCCAGAGAAAGAATGGCAATCATGAGGAAACTTGCTGGCACAAGCTGGGGAGCAGACGAAA
This sequence comes from Ariolimax columbianus, assembly GCA_036924085.1. Lineage (NCBI taxonomy): Eukaryota > Metazoa > Mollusca > Gastropoda > Stylommatophora > Arionidae > Ariolimax > Ariolimax columbianus. The sequence continues at coordinate 98,023,904 of JAVGWX010000002.1, forward strand.
GCATACTAAAGAAACTGTACACTGGAAGAGTGAGACCAGTTCTCGAGTATGGCATTGCGGCATGGACAACAGCAGCAAAGGCGAACTTCGATAAAGTTAGCAAACTTCAAAACCAAGCCATGAGAATTATAACAGGAGGCATGAAGTCAACGCCAATTGTAGAACTTGAAAAGATTTCAAAACTGCAATCCATGACCGATAGAAGAGACTGCAGAGCCCAGCTGCAGTCAGAGAAACTCCGAAGACTGACTGACCATCCAATGCACCAGAGACTAAAAAATTTGGGAAATGGGAAACTAAAGCGGAGAAACTTTGCAGAAATAGCCAAAGCAAAGATGCACGAAGATCCCATAAACGCACTAACAACACCAAAACCCATCACTACTGTTCAAACCTACATGGAGGCAGGATATATTTCCAGAGGTGGTAGAAAATATACCAGGTATTGGAAACAAAAACTGCCAGACTGAAAAAGAAAGGAGAGATACTACCCTAAGCTTCATATCGAAAAGCTACCCACGCATGGACTGGACCCATGCATACACCGACGGTTCTGTAACAAACACTACACAGAACGGAGGGGCAGGAGCATTCCTGAACCTACCAAATGGAAGACAAATAACACTGTCATTCGCTACTGGTAAGTACACAAGCAATTTCAGAGCGGAGGCAGAGGCACTGAGGGCGGCAGTGGAAGAAATGGTGACACACAATGAAAATGAAAGCCATATAGTCCTGCTTACAGATGCTCTCGCCGTAGTCACAGCGCTAAAAAGCCAGAAAAACACTGAGCTTAATGACTTAAGAGCAGCACTCTGCAAACTGTGCCAGCAGTCCGCACCAAAAAGGGTAGTGGTACAGTGGGTCCCATCACACTGCAACATCCAAGGCAGACAGACTGGCAAAAGAAGGTGCAAAACTACCACAAACAGATACTAGTATGACGTACGAAGAGTCAAAACGGCTTATCAAAGCCAGATACATGACCAAATGGGAAACCGAACATACTGGTTACACCAAAAACGATGCCTATTACCAGTTGAACAGAAGAGAGCAGGTCGTTGTCTTCAGACTTCGCACTGGCCACAATAGACCGAGGTACCACCTATTCAACAAATTGAAGATAGGTGGTACCGACGAATGCCCGTGCGGTACTGGTAAAATGACCGCTGAACATCTGCTGCAGAACTGCCCGACATACGAGGATCAGAGAGAGCAGATGTGGCCATCACCAGTGGAACTGCAAGACAAGCTGTATGGCAGTGGCGACAGCCTCAGGATGACCGCCGCTTTTTTCGAAAAAATAATAGTTACTGTCTGACTGCGTACGAAGAAGAAGATTCCTGTGAATGGGGACGGCGTGGCCTAGTAGTTAAGTGGCACGGCACACAATCCGAAGGTGATGGGTTCAATCCCCATCACAGTACTGGCCGTTACCTTGGGGAAGCAAACCCTTAGTAAATGCAGGAGGAAGCAGACCCTTACATAAAATGCACGCTGAAGTCGGATGTACTGGGCCGACAGGCGCAAAATAAAAACCACAGTGCAACGCACACCGCCTTGGGGATTGGAGAAATAAGGCAAACGCAAAAAAAAATAAAATAAATTCCTGTGAATATCCAGATTGTGGAACGCCTTATCCTGGATGTTGATTTTTTCTTCCTCGTGGTGCCACTATCAACATTACGAATGCATTTTGAGTGATGTGCATAACCGTCTGCAGAAAAAAACAGCCTGGTTTGATCACAAAGGGTGTCCTGCTCCTGCAAGATAATGCTTGACCTTACACAGATCCCCGCACTATGTGCCATCTGTAGCAACTCGGCTGCGAGGTATTGCCCTATCCACCTACAACCCAGACCTCGCTCCAAGCGATTTCCACCCGTTTGGACCCAAAAACAAAAAAGAATTCCAGAGAAATCTTTCTATGCTGGAGCTTTTCAAGCATTACTTAAACACTGGAATAAGTGCATAAACGTTGCAGGAAATTATATAAAAAAATTAATAGCATTTTGACTTCTTAAAAAATAATATTTCCATCACAAAAAAAAAAAAAAGAAGTCCAGTTCCACTTGAACACCTCGCTTAGATGACTAGTTGTAATTTCCTTGCCCCAGATCTGTATTTGTCATTATATCTGTCTATCCTACACAAAGCATATAACAGAGACATCTGTCAGAACAAAGTACTAACCTTTCTGGGCAGCTTGAATGTAAGCCAGGATAATTTTGATACGGTTATGCAACATTTTGATAGAGCTATGTTGAGCAACAAGGTGTTCGGCTGAAAATAAAATATGTATGTGTAGTTAGTAAAACAGAATATATAGACAATTTTTAAAATAGATAATATTGGCTTATGTATAGATTTCATATAGATTCCTTACTAAGGAGGAAAAATGACTCATAGATGCTACTAAAAGAGCAATGGGGCTAAGAGTAAAAAAATATCTAATTGAAAGACCACATCTGAAATGCCGACATCCGCAATCAGAATTCTGGGATGTCATTGACTCTGCATCAATACGAAAGTACAAATAGGTCGGCCATGTGGTCCGCATGACTGATGATAGATGAACGAGGAGGTGTCTTTCTGGTAGTCATAGAAGTGGAACTGCCAGCGCAGACATCCATCAGTGAGATAGAGAGATGATCCGCATCATACCATTGGACTATCATCGTACCTTAGTATGGGCGACAGACACAGATTCAAACTGCTTTGGACTACCTGGCATCAGACAACCTTGCCTGATTGAATACCAGGATTCAAGTAAGTATTCCAGTAGGCCCACAGAACCGATTTTATTGCACCTGTGTGCTCCCATATGTCCCCAGTTCCTTCCATTGCTGAAAGTGTCACAGACACAACATAAACTGTCGCTACATCGGTGGCTCAGAAATTTCTCCCTAACTTCGCCAGGTACCCATTTACAGTTGGGTTGGCTGAGAGAAACCCAGAACATGCCAAGTTGGTAAAACTGAGCACGATGTTATTTGAGCTTGGCACATTGGGATTCTTCTTCTTCTTCGTACGCTGTCAGACGTTAACTTGAATTTGTTCGAAGAAAGCAGCTGTCATCCTGAGGCTGTCGACACTGCCATAGAGCTTGTCTAGTGTTGGCACTGGTGATGGCCACATGTGCTTTCTCTGGTCCTCGTATGTCGGGCAATTTTGCAGCAGATGCTCAGCGGTCACATTGGGATTGAAAGACCAAGATCATATTTTGTATGACTTCACGTCGTTTAACTATGTTTGCTACTTTGAGAGCCTATAACATTTTTATTTCCACCGTCCATCAGTTAAAAACAAAATTAAAAAATCTCAGACAGAGGATTACCGAATGAATTACCGTTGTTTGCTGTAAATGCTGTCTGTCACTTCGACTTATAAACGTAATTATTGTATCTAAATAATCAATCTAAACAGATCTACCTTAGAAAAATCCGTTGACGGAATTTGACTCCCCCATTCTCAAAAATGGGTGAATCTTCAAATCAAAGCGAAAAACAGAAGAAATAATTTTAAAATGCCTAAAACTAATTCCATGATCGCAAAAGCTGGTATCTAACCATATATTACGGAAGAAGGAACACTATAAAATCAAAAGATCAGTATTGAACTTGAACATAGACGTTCGGTTTTACTTTGATTAGAACAGGCGTCGATCTGCACGAATAACGTAAGTCACAGACTTGCGACCAACGCTGTGCTCAAATCATGACGTTGGTCGCTTTGCTCGGACTCCCGAGCTGTAAAGGTTAATAGAGATTTTGTCGCATGATGACGAACATAAAAGTGTACAGAATTGTTTGCGCTTGCCGTAGCCAACAAAAAACACAGTGTATGACTCAAGGCTACTCATTTGTAGTTTACATGTATTCCAAAAAATAGTTATGCTAAACCTGTAGAAGAATCTCCGGTGTCTGCTGTAGACATTCTGGCAACGTGATCAACTCCAATCCTCTCTGCTTCTTCAGTGGCCAGTGTGTACGGGATGTCAACAAATAAAACTGTGGCCTAAGATAAAAAAGCATTCACCTAATTTAAGTTTGGTCTAGAACATAGATAAATCTGGCTTAGATAATAAAGAATTCAGCTAATTTAAATTTAGTATAATGCTTAAAGAAATCTGGCCTGGATTATAGGGCATTAACCTAATATAAGTTTGGTCAAAAATATAAATAAATATGGCTTAAATTATAAAGTAAACGCTACACTTAAATAGTTTGTTAGGATACATAACCCCATTGAAAAGTAGATTTGTTTTCTCTTTAGCCTGATAACTCATTCACACTATCACGTATAACATGAGCAATACTATTCACTGTACAGCATATTTATTTCCTGCAATGCTTTCAGCAACATTCACAGTTGTTTTAACTCCACCTCAACCTGAACTGAGCTGACAATCACACCATGCCAAGAAGCTGTTAACACTTCCTCTCTTACAGCAGTATCTGCTAGGCACATTCTTTATCACAGTGTCATGATAACGCTAGGCAGGGAATGCAGAGAGTGGTGCAATGGGAAAGCAGAGCTTGAGGCAAACAAGTTGATAAATGATAACACTCAGAATAGTGATGCTGTTATTAAATACATCGACAGACCAATGATATCAGGTTGGGGCATCTCTGCTATTGGGGCATACAGGAAAACAACCTCCAGTACAAGAATAGAGATGGAAGCAGTCTGCTTCTTCTTCGTTCATTCTCAATCTCCTGCTAGAAAAGGGCTTTGCAAGAAGCAGGATGTAGTCTAGAGAACGAAATGCGTTGTGTCGTGGTTTACAACTTGACTGTGATATTTGCACCTTTCGGTTTTACACATCCGACTTCAGCAGGCATTTTTGAGTACCGGATTGCCTTCCCTCTGCAATCCCTTCTTCTTCTTCTTCTTTCGTTCACTTTAAAATATTGTCTATATCTGCAATGTTGTCTCTTGTATAAACTTCATTGTCTTTTGTAGTTCACACACAGGTCCATAAAGTTTCTCTTCCAGTGTTGTTTCTATGGGCCAGTGAGATTTTCTCTGTATATAATATTCGGGGCAGTTTTGTAGTATGTGCTCTGCTGTCTGGGGCGCCTGTCCACATGTACACATGGCTGAGGAGTCGGTTGTGTCCTGTTCTAAGGCGCAACACAACAGTTTGCTCTTGTCTGTTCATGTTATGGTAATCGTCTGGTGTTACTGTTGGTGGCTTTCTGATTGATTTGATCATCCTTATCTTCTGTTGGTATGTAACTGGCACATCTGGTTGCTCGTCTGCAGCACCCTCCTTTGCCAGTCGATCTGCTCTCTCGTTTCCTGGTATTCCACAATGAGAAGGTATCCACTGCATGACAATCTTGCGCTGGTAGCTCAGTTCAGACAGTACAGCCTGTAGATCTGGAAGTTTCTCAAATTTAAGTGCTTGGAGTGCTGATTCTGCATCTGTAAAAAATACTACAGGTTGTGGACCGACATTGGTGTTCAACAGTTTCTCAGTTGCCACCTTGATTGCCTGTATTTCTGCATCATATATATGACAGAATTTCCCAGTTGGTATTTTGACTGTATCCGTAATGTTGTTTGGGTATTCTATGTACACTCCCGCTCCACCATTCTTTACTGCATTATGTGCTGACCCATCTGTGTATACTCTGATCCAGAGGTCTTGTGGGTATTCTTCATCCAGGAAATTGAGGATCACTATCCTATGTATCCCTTCTACTTAGCCAGTCTGTTCTTCTTCTTCTTCGTACGCTGTCAGGCGTCAACTTGTTTAGTTCGAAGAAAGCAGCTGTCATCCTGAGGTTGTCGACACTGCCATAGAGCTTGTCTAGTGTTGCCACTGGTGATGGCCCCATGTGCTTTCTCTGGTCCTCGTATGTCGGGCAATTTTGCAGCAGATGTTCAGCGGCCATTTTCCCTGTACCACAGGTGCATTCGTCAGTGCCACCTATCTTCAGTTTATTGAATAGGTGGTACCTCAGTCTGTTGTGACCTATGCAGAGTCTGAAGACCACGACCTGCTCTCTTCTGTTCAACTGGTAATAGGCATCATTTTTTTGTGTAGCCAGTATGTTCTGTTTCCCATTTGGCCATGTATCTGGCCCTAATAAACCTTTTGGACTCTTCGTAGGTCACACTAGACTATGGTTGTGGTAGTCTTGCACCTTCTTTTGCCATTCTGTCTGCCTCCTCATTGCCTTGGATGTTACAGTGGAATGGAACCCACTGTACCACTACTCTTTATGGTGTGAACTGCTGGTATAGTTGGCAAAAGTTCAGTATTTTTCTAGCTTTTTAGTGCTGTAACTACGGCCAGGGCATCTGTAAACAGGACTATCAGCCAGTCTGTTCTATTGCTGACTGTTATCCAAGATCACAGCGTGGAGGTGTAGAATGGTCTTGGCAGCTATGGTTCGCAGACACTGACACTAGCAATCAGCTATGAGTCGCTGTAGCCCATGCTCTGCTCAGCATCTTGATCCTGATGGACGCAGTGACCTCAGTTCTGCTGTGGTTATCTGAGACCTCTTCAACAAGGCCAGTCTTCGTGTCAGACTCCCAATCCTTACTTCAGAATATATAGATAGTATAGAAGGCATAAATAGATGATAGACACTGTCGAAGATGGATGTGTCGGATTGAAGGGTAAACTATTGACACAATGCAATCCGTTCTACATCCTGCTACTTGCAAAGCCCTGTTCAGGGCTTGGTAGAGGGAGATTGAGAACGAACGCAGAAGAAGAAGATAGATGTAAAGGCCTCAAACCTGCAATGGATTGGTTCGATCTGATGTTCTAATCGTGCCGAGGTTCAGGGCAATAAAAGAGCTGATAGCATGGCTTCACAAGCTCCAATTATGAAAACACTAAATACGGATAGGACTGACATTTTGGAATCTATAAATGACCACCTGTTGTATGATGACACTGTAATAAATGAATCAGCATTCATATTGCTGCCAAAGATGGATGTGTCGGACCAAAAAGTGCAAATATCACAGTCAAGCTGTAAACTATCGACACAACGCATTCCGTTCTCCGGACAACATACTACTACTTGCAAAGCCCTGTTCAGGGCTTGGTGGCGGGAGATTGAGAATGGACGCAGAAGAAGAAGAAGCAATTCACAGACTGCAGAGCTCAGAAATCAAATGAGGTTCGAGCAGGAATGTACACAACCAACGAGCGATAGGAACCATTGGTATCCACACACTTCGACCAATTGTTGAGAAAATGAGCACCTATGGGTTCTTCTATGCTCAGAGTGCAGTGAAGTCGATTCTTAGGAACAGAATAAAAATAAATCATCATTTGGTGGCAAGGTTGTGAGCTTGGTCTACAATCCCAATGTACCAGGTTCGAATCACATCATGTCCAGTTTGACAGACCCAGGATGTAATGTTTTTTCATTGTTTGACCACTTCTTCCCGTCGACCTAGTTGTAAATGGGTACTTGACAAAAGTCAGAGGAAACTTTTGAAGCCGCTACAGGAGCTACATAGTCTGTGCACTGTCATCTGCACTTTCATGTTGGTTAGGATATTGATTCAGCAGCCTGTGGGCTTCTGCCTTTTGACCCAATGAGGTTTCCATAAGTTATTTGTGAGTTGTTTGAGCCACTTGTTTGGCCTCACAGGAAGAAGCTCTTCCCTAACACCAGCAAGTGCAGGACATTCAGAAAAATGGTGTTCAAGAGTTTCACAGGAATGTGTGCACAGCTGGCACTCTGGACAATTCCTGCGGAAAATGGTGCTTTGGTCTCTCCTTTTCAGGAAGTTTATGTTGTCTTTGGGATGGCCATATGTTTCGAAATTTTTCTCCCAGTGTTTCCCGTCGCCCATCTATTCAGCCAGGCCTCTTTGTTCGCAGTCTTCAGTAGTTGTTTGACTGTCTGTATGGTTGTTTGTGTGTATTGTTGTTCCTGACTTGATCCCTTCTTAACCAATTCTTCTTGCTAATTTATTCACTAGCATCTGAAGTGACATGTTTCATTACTTGTGTGCTAATAACAGATTGCTTTGTACTTACCTCCCCTTTCACAAGATCAATCACCGACTCAAACATAGAGATGGGCAGCTAACAAGGAAAAAAGCAAAGTGTCAGACAAGGCAAAACTATTTCTCATGCTATAATATTTCACACTTAGATATGCATAGACCACTAAACGTATTGATTGTCACGCCATATTGTTCCAATCTGGAGCATAGGGCATCACTGCAGCTCATCCCCTTTAAAGGAAGTCGGTTTCCAGTATCTGCAATAATTCCTTTTCTTGTTGTTCTTCTTCTTCTGCATTTGTTCTCAATCTCCCACTACCAAGCCCTGAACAGGACTTTGCAAGTAGCAAGATGTAGTCCAGAGAATGAAATGTGCTGTGCTGATATTTGAACATTTCAGTCTGACACATCCGTCTTCGGCAGCAATTTTTTTCTAATGCGAAGCATGTAGGATTTCGCTTTTTAAAAAAAAACCGGCGAAGAGAGCCCCACACTAGTCTTAACCACTGGTCAGGAATAAAGTGTTTACCTCTACCCCGTCATCGTCTCGAAATCATGAATGAAAAAAAATGCATGTTTTGCGGACAAAGTTGTTGTACCATGACTGACAGATAGCTTTGCACCGTGACAGACAGATAGCCAAAGGTTTATCGTGTTAAAACATCCTGGTCAATGCTATATAAATGGCTGAGTATATGGGTATTTGAATTAAAAATTCATATAAGTGATTTTATTTGAATAAAATCGCCCAGGAGGCAAATACAGAATAGGAAAGTACCAACGAATTGCTCTTCGCAGATGACCAATGTTTAATCCACCCCAATGAACAAAGCCTACAAAGTCATATTGACTCAATCTACTTAAACTGTCAAAAGTATGATATGAATATCAACACATCAAAAAGAGATGGAATAAATATAGATAGACAGCACAACACACTTGATATTCATGTGAATGAAACAAAAATAAAGCAGATACAATAATTTTGGTATTTGAGAACTGTTTTTACTGAGGATGGCAGACTCGACATAGAGATAGAGACGAGAGTGCAAACGCTGTGACCTACCAGCTGTCTCCACTACTAAGACACCTCAAGATTTCCCTCCAAGCAAAAAAGCAGATGATAAATAGTATCTTTATTTTCATCCCAACCCTGTGCTACCAGTGCCACACATGAGCATTGAATAGGGCCCCGGAATGAAGGTTAGCCACCTGTGAAATTTGGTGCCTACAAAAGATCACTAACACCAGAAGAGCCAGAATCACAAATACGAATATTCTGGAGAAGGTTGGAACAATTCCCTGCTTACAGTACATCGAGCAACAGAGAATAAATTGGTTTGGCCATATTTTGAGAATGCACACCAGACCACATTGTCCATGTAACCTTCTACAGGAGAATATTAGGTAGAAGGCAGAGAGGTAGACTGAGGAAAAGGTGGATGGACAACGTAAATGAGACCTGTCATAAAATTGAGAAAAATGTTACTCAGGCTACAAGAGAGGCAAAAGACAAGTACATACCATGACACTGGGCACAAAGTGAAACAACAAAGTAAGAAGAATTAAAAATAGACAACTTCCGCCTGCCCGGGATTCAACTGTGAAAATAGCATGTTGGATTATTTAAGTGAATTTTGAAACGGTTTATTCTTTTTCACTAGAATTGGAAAACTACCACATTATTGGGGGTGATGAAGTTAAGGTGTTACCCACAAACAACAAAAATTATAACACCAATAAGTTCTTTATTAATTTATGTCTCTACACACAACATGATCATATCTATAGGACCAACTAATAAAAAGGTTTCAGGCTCTCAAAGTCAACAACCATGGTGAAATGTGATGTGCTGAAAAATAATACAACTGCAGGGGAAATTGTGTTGATTTTTAATGTGGTCCCGTAAAGGTTAAGAGACTTCAGAATGCTAAGCCCCAGCATGTTTATGGTGGGGTGGTCAGTTCCTTTCCTTCTTTAGCCATAAGTCAGGTACCCATTTACAGACAAGTCAATTAGAGCATACCAGTAGCCGAGTTGCACCATGTACCTTTGCCATGAAAAGCAGCTCTCTACCACTACTCTGATACTCAACTCTATCTAGCCCATTTATAAGAAGTCTGTATCCAGTATTGAGATGGCTAATTACAGTAGCAATGTCTTTTTACGTGATGATGTTACTAGCCTCAAGTACAACCCTCTTTAGTCTCCTTTCGTGACATGTTTGGACGATGAACTAAATGCGTTGCTTACAATTATTCTCCACATACATTCAGAAAACTAAACCACGCACAAGAGCCAGACTCGATTTCACTTCCATGAAGTTCTCTTGGGAAACAGACTTTTTCAGACTGGCTAACTAAACTGGGATAGACGTGATCACCATAGTAATGAGCGTCACATAAATGAAAACAAGCATAGCACAACCATAAAGGAGGACCCAGTCCATCTTCATCAGTACACTCAGGGTGTGAGGAAAGCTACTGCAACCCGCCACTAAATGCTCTCGGCAGGGTGCACAAAAGAGAGAAGTAAGTTACTTATCATGAGTGGTCACAAGGTTGGACGCCGGCTTCGGGTTCTGGAGGTCGCGAGTTAAAATCACGATGGAGACTGAGATTTTTTTAACGTGAACTTTCTGGTATTTCTCCAGATCTCTAGGTAGTAGAAATCTGACGCTCGTGTACAGTGTTGCGCATATTAAAAATCCCTCGGCAGATGGAAATCGAAAAGAGTAGGATTAACGGCTGCTGCCCGGACAAACTTATGTTAAAAATCTACCCAATCTACTACAAGATCCTCGCCGGAGCTACGGAGTCCATGCCTTCTGTTGAGATTCTCCAAACAAATTTGGAGAAGAACAGAGCAGTTATAGGTTAAAACGTGTGAAATGACGTTAATTATACAACTAAACTAATCATGGGCATTCAAGAACATTATCAAAACAGGCACAAGAATACAGGAAATTCACTGCAGCAGACTCTCATCATAGAGATGGCATCTGTGGTAATATTAAATAAACACTGGTTTATATAAATGCAGTCTCATAAACTTACATCTGAGGTCCTTGCTTGCGGGTTAAGTTGCAGGAACATCGGACTTTCATTGATACCAAAAAACTGAAAAGTTAAAAACATGAAATGAAAATCTGTTCATTTATATTCTTCTTATTTCCATTTATCAACAATTGGCAAAACAATCAGTGACAGTTGCACTAAATGTTGTCTTTTAGGGTATCCAAGGGGAGGAAGACTAATATCTGGTCTAGCAAAATATACTGATCAGACATGTTAGTCAGGGTCAGGCAAAATATACTGGCCAAGACCCTCACCGTGACTTCCCCTGCAGTCCTTCCCGAAAACGGGCTATTTTCAGGCAGTCTGGCTAACAAGGTGAGGGATTGATGCGATCCCTGTAGTAGTGAGTGACACGCAATTGAAGTCAAACATAGCATAACCTCCTGGAGGACCCTGGTCCACCTTCATCAGCACACTCGGGATGTGAGGAAAAGCTACTGCAACCCGCTATTTAACGTCTTTTTCAGTGCGCACAAAACAGTAAACTTACTAATTATGGGCATTAACAAACAACAATAACAAAGGTATCCACTTCATCCAGTCTGCGGCCATTCTTTGTATGGTGTCAGAGTTCTGCTCCATTATTTCACTTTCAGAATCTATGGTACATTGCTGTTACGGACGCAGGAGTATCCAGGCTCTCGCTCTTCGGTTCAATGCTGTGTAATGGTATCTGTATTTGTTTGTTTGTAAGTCGTTGTTTAGTGCCATATAAATTGTTCCATTTATCTGGCCCCAGAGGAAGAAGTATTTTCCTAACATCACGAGCACTGAGCATTTAAAGAGACAATGATCAACCGCTTCTTATGGGTGTCTACACAGCTGATACTCTGGAGTGTGTTGTGGTGGGATTCTGTTCAGGTGCTTGTTAAGTGGGATGTGTTGGGTTTTCAGTCAGAAAATGGTGCTCTGATCCTTCCTTGTGAGTTGATTGATACTGTCATTTGGATTAGAACTTGCCATATGTTTGCAGACTTCCCTCCCTGTGTTTCCCATGACCCATCTGTTCGGCAAAGGTTTTTTTGCTATTCTTATAAGCAGTCTTGTCCTTGACTTGCCACTGGGATCGGGCGGCACGAGACGAGAGAGTGAGGATAAAAAGTAGTGCAGTTAATCCTTACTAAAAATAGCGCTAGCAAAATCGTCTACGATGGACGGCGGCCTTTGCCTTGATAAGCAGTTTGACTGTTTGTAGAGTTGTTGCTGTGTGTGGTTTTCTTATCTGGATTCCTTTTTTGCTAGTCTGTCTGCCTTGTCATTGCAGAGTGTGTTTGGGTGTCCACGGATCCACTGGATAACTATGTTGATGACGTGGGAAGTGATAATGGCTCAGTTGCCTTAGGTCAGCCTTGTTTTTGCTTTACCTCCGGGATTCATAGCATGGTAGTTCTGATGATGGCATCAGGTACTTTCATTTATCTTCATGGAGCAATAATCATATTATACTTGACATTCTTGAGGGTGTCATGACAAAGCGGTTAGTTGCAAAGCTCACAACTAACACGAAACAGAAAGATGTCCATATGGCAAGTAATCCCAGTACAAAAATTAGATACACTTGGCCGTTGGTAGCAGGGCCGACACTCAAAACTTGCTTGCACTTGTATTCATAAAACCAGCGTACGAAGAAGAAGTATTCATAAAACAATGAGGCGATATTCCTTTCGGAAGTATATCTATTTTAAAAATTAATGATGAAGTCAGATACTCTCGGTAAGGTCCAAAACAATAGTACAATGCACTCCGACTTAGGAAATCTTCTTCTTCATTGTTCATTCTCAAACTCACGCAACAGAGCCCTGAAAAGTGCTTTGCAAGTAGCAGGATGTAGTCCAGAGAATGGAGTATGTTGTGTCGTAGTTTACAGCTTGAACTGTGATATTTACAGCTTTGGTCCGACACATCTGACTTCAGCATGGCATTTTTGGGTATCAGGTTAGCCTTCCCTCTTCGATCCCTTCTGCTTAACCAGTCTGAATTATTGCAACTTGTTAGCCAGGACCACTACGTGGAGGTGTAGAAGGGTCTTGGAAGCTCTGGGTCTGATGCTAGCATTCAGCTTTGGGTTGCTGGCCGCTACAGCTCATGCACTGCTCAGCAGCATTTTTATCCCCCATCTCTGATATTTAGCTGGGTGAACTGGAGCTTGCTGGCAATGGGAGCTGAACCTGGTACCTTTGCTGTTAAAATGAGTGCAGCAAGCTCCAGTTGACCCATCTGTAAACCCATACATGGTTAATTGTTAAGGAGGGAAAGGCAGCAAGAAAGGGAACTGGTCAACCTACCTCATTAAAAAAGCTGTGGCCTCATACAATGAAGACTCTAACACTTCATCCCCGACAACAGTGGGACTACCTTTACCATCTGTCTAGAGGACCAATACCCACAACATATTAACACCACAAAATTAACTAAATGTGTTAACTGTACCTGTTTGTGAATCTTTATGTCTGAATCTGTAGGACTATCACCGGTTGAATACCAGCCCAGAAAGTCCATCTCACTGAAGACCTGTTTGTCTGTGAATAATAACATCAATAATTATATAAGCCAGGGTCAGGACTGTGTCATGGCAAACAATACCACCATTTTTTTCTCAAGACGCTTTGACTTATTTTTACCCTTTTCTTAGAGAAACTTTCATTTATTTCTACATGTCTCTTAGAGAAGCTTTCATTTATTTGTATCTGTTTCTTATATAAGTTTTCATTTATTTTTACCCGTTTCTAATATGAAACAGGTCGATATGGCAGTAAATGAGATATGCCAAATTGCAACAGGATGTCTTAAACTAACACCGACGGAAAATGTCTATGCAATCACTGGGCACCTCCAGATATTAGAATAAATGTCACATTGCATCTGAAGTCTAGAGAGAAAAAGCAGTGCAGTCATGTGACCAGAGACACTCTCATTTTGGACATACACCAGAAACAATACAACTGAAATCAAGGACGTTTTTTAGCGGATAGTACAGCCCTCAGAAGAGAACCCTGAGAGAAACCGTATAGAAAAGTGGCGCCAAAAGAACGATGAAGTTTGGATGAGGATTAAAGAAGAACTTGCACCAGGACATGATTTGCCATATACTTCTTGGCGATCTCTGAACAGGATAAGGACAGGTGTGTCTGGATGTGTGCCTAATTTGAAAAAGTGGGGATATGCGGACAATGAATATTGCATATGTGGGGCAGTCCAGGACCTATAACACCTAATTATGTGTCCCAGTATGCGGGAATCCTGTACAGAAGAGGACCTGATGGTGGCATATGAGTGGCCGTCCAGGACCTGTAACACCTAATTATGTGTCCCAGTATGCAGGAATCCTGTACAGGACTCCTGTACAGTAGAGGACCTGATGGTGGCAAATGAAAGAGCACTGACAGTGGTTAGTTATTGGGTGAAGACTATGTGAGGTTGCTGGACACAGAAAGTAAGTGAGTGTAGAAGCTTTGACTTATTTTTACCTATTTCTTACAGAGGAACATTCAATGAGTGGCAATCTGGGAGGCAGGAATGGGTTCCTATAACCTTTCATGGATGTTGTAAAAGATTACCAAAGAGGGCTGTGCATGGTTCAAACAGCCTCAATTTATCAAACAAATTGCTTCCGGTTATTTACACTGAAGTCTTAATATTTTTGTTTAGTTGCAGTGAGGTTAGAGAGCTAGCGTCCTAATTGTTTATGATTAAATGGCTATGTCAAGTACTTACTCAATTAGTGGAGACAGCAGCAAAGATGGCGCCGTACCGGCTGCGAGTCTACATTGCTCTGACGTTTTAGTTAATTGTGGATGCCGCCAGGCCACGGATTTGCCTAGAATTAACACTAGTTGACGACTTACACTTGTGTTCACGGAAACGTGTCATTGTTTTCCATTTGGACTGGTTAATTTATTTGTTTTTGTGCGTTTGCTTCCCTCCGATTATCTTGGCCTGGACATCGGCTATATGAATTAGCACTACGCTTAAACCTATGTCGTATTTTCACGGTCTAATGCACACGGCTGAACTTCAGGAGATTGGCGACCTTCGCCCTAGCTGCAGACAGTGTCGGTTTTGGTGTGACTGAAAGTTAGACACGATTAAAATGGATTAGAACACGGCCTGGGAGATACGCCCAATATATCACTCACATGTTGAGTGATGTCCCTAGGACCTCTTGTGGTTATGGGAAAGGCAAAATACACAGGACTAGAGAGTGAGGTTGACAGAAGGCGCAGTTTCTTCCTCACTTTAAAATAAAATCACAGCGCAAGTCACCCATTTCAGCAGACACAGCAAGAGGAAAGACTGTCCACACAGCTGAACAAAAAGGGTGGTCTGCATCACATGTGATGGACAAATATCACATCACTCAATTAGGTAAAAACTCCACTGCTCTGGGTTGAAGAGGTTGTATAGGGCCTGAGCTTCCATCTGGTTGCTTTAACATGATACAGTTGCTAGCCCCAAGCACAACCTACTTTAGTCACCTTTACAAAATTCTTTGAAAGTTAGTATTCTATTCTTTCCACCAACTTAGATGACAACCCTCCGTAGTAACATCTTGCTGCATGCCATGCAGATTTCAGTGTTTTAATACTTTGCTCCCCTTTCAGGCCCTGGTAACACACAAGTGCATGTTATGTCCACTGACTTAGATTCTTACCAACAGTGATACAGAAGTCATTAAGGTGAGAGTGAGAAGTTGCTGCTTTGTTGATTCAAATGGCCACGATGAGTGTCCTGTCCTCCATACTTGCAGGAATAAATGATGGAGGGCAGAGCTGATCAGGCTGATCACGTATTTCAACAGCTCCGGTGGTATGTGATCTGGGCCTGCCGCTCGTCCATCTCTGAGGTTCCGAATAGCAGCAAGGACTTCAGCTATAGTAGGGGGTCGATGTTGGTTTCCATATCTGGGGGAGTATCTGGAGATTCAGCAGACAGATCAGGACATGTCGTTGCTGGTGAAGAGCATAAGTATAGTGCTCCTTCCACCTGTTCGCTACCGCCTTGTATGACGAGCACATGAAGCCAAAGGACTTATTGATGAACTCTATGCTTTTTTTCTCGTTCTGCTTGCCTCCAGGGCGGAGGAGCCTGATAGCCTGAAAGGCAGGTCTGAGATCAGCTTCGACTTCGTCAGCAATTTAGTTGAGAAAGCGTTCCTTGTCTGTCCTGGCCGCCGTGCAGAATTGGCCTTTCAGCCGTTGTCCCTGAACAGTATGGCTCCAGCAAGTAGCAACCTCCTCCTCTGCCCTGGAACCACACCTCAGTTGTGAGTCATGGATGTGGCCAACCGACGCAACGGACCTCAGATGCCTAAGTGAACATTATTATTATTAAAAAAGTAAACTAACATTGTGGGCATTAAACAACAACAAACATTCTCTGCCTTTCCATTGTTTTCCATGCAGTGTTGCACCCCTACTCTGTCTATTATCAAGAGTCAACCCAACCCAGCACAAGTAGCTTCAAACAACAACTCTTTAACCTTTTATGACAAAAAACTAAAAAAATTTACTCAATTTTCCCTGCACATGCATTATTTTTCCTGCACGTCACGTTTTACTATAGTTGTTGACTTTGAGAATCTGTAACCTTTTTATTTGTTGGTCTTTACATACAATTTCATTGTGTGTAGAGACATCAGTTCAGTTCACTTCATCCCATGACCTCTTGAGATCGTTGGGGCACCCCTGCAAACACCTCCACATTTCTGCGCCATCCCTCTCTGTCTGTGGTTGCTTTTTGTGCCTCCTCGGGTAGTAGGTTTGTCCATTCATGATGTTGCCTTCCAATCATTTTCTAGGACATCCTAGCCTAAGCTTGCCCTGCACTGCGCCCTTTAGGATGATATTTGCAAGTCCATTGGACCTCGAGAACTGGCCATACGAAGTCAGCTTTCATCTTTTGACCGTTGTGAGGAGGCCATCGTACAGTCCACTTGCATTCTCGTTTCTACGTCCTACTTCTTAATTTGTGATACGGTCTTTGTATTTGACATTTAGGAATCTTCTAAAACATATCTCCATGGCCTGGATTCTTCTCTGGAGGTCTGCTGTAATAGTCCATGTTTCGCAGACTAAGATGAATATCGAAAGAACCAGTGAGTGCATTAGTCTGATCTTTATGGCGAGGGAAAGTCGTTTATCTTTTCATATGTTTCAATCGTGCAAGCGCTGCTGTTGATTGTGCTATTCTGCCCAGGACTTTTGGTTTTGGTCCCTCATCACTGATTGTTGAGCCCAGATATTTGAAACAGTTCACTGTTTCAAGATCCTGTCCATTTGCTTTGATACAAAGGTGTAGAGACATACGTTAATTTTTTTTAACTTGGTGTTATTGTTTTTGTTGTGTGTGTGTTAGTTTTTGAGAAACAAGAAAATGATTGTGAAAATTATTAAAAATACGACACACATTTAGCCTATTGTTGAAGGCATAGCGACCGCTAACAATTTGTTTAATTGCAAGAGGACAGATAATGAAGCTTTATGTGATCGGCAAATCTGTTAGTTTTTCACTACAAACATATTTATTACATCTACATAAACAGAATAAACAGATAAATCTGTTGCAGCAACTTAACTTCATCACCCTCAATAATGGGATAATTTTCCAACCGTAGTGAAAAAAAGAAGAAATCGTTTCAATAAAAGCTATTTTTTGTGGCTAAAAATCTCGTCAACAGTGTGGTAGCATAATACTTACATTGCCCTACATTAAGATACTTACATTGCCCTTCTTTAACAACTCACAAAGATGCTTATATTGCCCTTCTTTAACAACTCATGAAGATGCTTATATTGCCCTTCTTTAACAACTCATGAAGATGCTTATATTGCCCTTCTTTAACAACTCATGAAGATGCATTGCCCTTCTTTAACAACTCATGAAGATGCTTATATTGCCCTTCTTTAACAACTCATTAAGATACATTGCCCTTCTTTAACAACTCAGAAAGATGCTTATATTGCCCTTCTTTAACAACTCATTATGATACTTACATTGCCCTTCTTTAACAACTCATTACGATACTTACATTGCCCTTCTTTAACAACTCATTACGATACTTACATTGCCCTACATTAAGATACTTACATTGCCTTTCTTTAACAACTCATTACGATACTTACATTGCCCTTCTTTAACAACTCATTAAGATACTTACATTGCCTTTCTTTAACAACGCATACAGATACTTACATTGCCCTTCTTTAACAACTCATTAAGATACTTACATTGCCTTTCTTTAACAACGCATAAAGATACTTACATTGCCCTTCTTTAACAACTCATTAAGATACTTACATTGTCCTTCTTTAACAACTCATTAAGATACTTACATTGCCCTTCTTTAACAACACATTGAGATACTTACATTGCCCTTTTTAACAACTCATTAAGATACTTGCATTGCCCTCCTTTAACAACTCTTTAAGATACTTACATTGCCCTTCTTTCAAATTGTAGTATTCCATGTCTATGACAATGTCACTATTCACAATGTCAAACACAAGTTCAATGGAATTCATCACTTCAATCTTTCTTCCCTTCTGCTGGCCAATAACAGCTCCTAGCACTGCAACAACAAAACAGCATGTAGTAATACTTTTTATCTTTTTGCAAGGGAAACTAATAACCTTTTAAAACAATACATATTGTTTTTGTGAATGCACACAATGGGTAAGTTGACTCTTTTGTGTGACCTGAAATGCGCATTAAGTGATGGGTCCAGCATTAATTAGCTTTCCTCAAATACTGAGCGTGCTGATGAAGGTGAACTACGGTCCTCCAGGCTGTCGTACTATGCTTGGCGTCATCTGCGTACCACTCACTACTACGGGTATCATGTCGATCCCCCCACCTTATTAGCCAGGCTGCCAAGAAGAACTGTCCTTTTCCAGAGAGACTAGCGTGCAAGTGAGGTGGGGGTCTTGGCCAGCATGTTTTGCCTGATCAGGCGCATCTCCCTTCCTCAATAATGCACATTAAATAAATGTATGGGATCAAGAAGCTGAGCAGTGCATGAGCTGCAGTGGTCAGCAACCAACTGATGACTCCTAGCATTAGGGACAGCTTCCCAAAGCTATCAAGACCCTTCTCCACCTTCACGTAGTGATCCCGGATAACAGGCTGCAACAGGGCAGACTGGATAAGGAGAAGGGATAGAAGAGGGATGGATAACCTGGTATCCAAAAAATGGCATGCTGATGTCGGATGTGTTGGACCAAAAGGTACAAATACCACAGTCAAGCTGTCAACTATGACACAGCGCATTCCGTTCTGCGGAATAACATCTTGCTACTTGCAAAGTAATTTTCAGAGGTTGGTGGTGGAAGTTTGAGAACAAACGAAGAAGAAGAATAAAATGCATTACATATATATATATATTTAGATATATTTGGTGAAACTCGCTCGGTTTCATAACCCCAACGCACCAGAATCCTGCCATGTCCTGTTTTTTTCTTGGTACAATCACTTCATGTACAGACAGTCTACCATACTGCTCACCTGCCAAGAAACTTATAACAGCTAAATAGGTTGGCAGTTGTAAGAGCGACGTTCTACAAAGGACATACTACTTACATTTACTTACCAAAAGAAATTAGAAAACCTAGTTAACACATAAATGAAATTATATGTTATGTTCAGTGTTATTTCTCCTCGGCTTTTCCCATAGGACGATTTTTTTCGTGCAAATTTTGGAAACTTGAGACTTTTTCTGAAAAACCTGTCTCTTTTTTAGACTGAGTTATCATAATGGCCCACAGAAACCACACGAAAAATGAATTGGATAGTCTTTCAGAGCACCTATGAATTCCAGCTACAATTTCAACAGAGTAAAAATTCTGTGGATTCCTGCACACTGTAAGATATGTGGAGGCAGAAAGACTAGCCTAAGAGGAAGGAAGCAAAACCCAAACTAAAGACAGACCTGAATATAAAGAAACAAAGACAATTGCAAAAATTAACTTCTAAGACAAATGGCACAGAGAACACCAAGTATCTGATATGGTAGTAGCAAACTTCTTGACAAGAAGAGACCAAGTGACGATAATCAGACTCCAAAACAAGTCACTACAGACTGAAGAATTATCTGTTGAACAAATAAAAAATTGGACATATAGACACGTGCCCAAGTGGAGGAAACAAACAAATGGTGAGCACGCTCTCAAGGTCTGTCAACTCCACAAGAGGAGCAGAGTGACAAAAAATGCCCTTCTCAACCAAACTTCGGAATAAACAGTACGGCGATTGGAAAAACCTTAAATGAACTGCCCAAGTTTATTACTGTAGGGAAATATATGCAACTATTTGAGAGGGAATGACAAAGAAAAAGAAAATCAGATATGCTGTGAATAGCTAACTAGTTGCATGTTTTCCGGCTACACAGGATTGTGAATACCTTTGACTGATTATGTAGCATTTATTTATTCCCATCCTATCACACTTATAGTCTGCTTTATAATCTCTGTAAGACTCACTTCACAATAAAACATATTTTTGTATTCTTAAAAGTAATAACACTACAAAGGAACACAATAGAATTGATTCTGATTAGGAAGTGAGCAATACCAGTTCTACATTGAGACCTCTAGGCTAGAAGACTCTCATATTTTAGTACGTAGTAAGAAAAGTGGACTGGTAGGTGGACAAGAGGAAGACAGCGCTATAGTATAAGTGGGAAGACAACATCAAGGATGGAATGATAGTTGTCTGTTGGGGTGTTCCATCAAGACAAGAGTCAGAAAATGGAGATCTAATGCATTGCAGCTAGTCTTCAATATGTAGATAGCACTCGATATTGACATCATCAGTATATAATATATATAGTTTAGTTAAAGAATCAACGTCATTGCACACAGTTTAATCCATAAGTGCTCTGTTCTTCTCCATATTGTTGGAGAATCTTAGCACAAAGCACAAACTCTGTAGCACTGGTGAGGATCCTATAATAGATTGGGTAGATTTGTAACATGATTTTGAGTATTTCCTTGGCAGCTGCCGTTAAGCCTACTCTTTTTCAGTTCTAACTGCAGAGGGATATTTAATGTGCGTGACACTGCACACCGGGTGTCCGATCTCTACTATCCAGAGATCCGGGGAAATGCCAAAAAGTGCAAGTGAAAAAATGCCGGTCTCCACTGTGATTTGAACCCTTGACCTTCAGCACCCGAGGCTAATGTCTTACCTCGAGACATTTAAACATTCATTAATGCAATGAACAAATGGAGATCCTTCAGAACTGTTCAATCCACAAGTGCCTAGGATGACAGACCTGCCCATGGCCCCACTAGAGTATTAGTAAGACCTGAAACAGAAGTTATCATTTTATCTCGAGTATCTTGTGAGTGTATCTGTATAATCGTCATTGGAGGGTCGCTGTGGTCGAGCGGGAAGGCACTCGCCTCTCAAAGCAATGAACAAAAATGGTGGGTGATTGAATCCCACAAGTTTCAAGTGAACCCTGGTCTCAAGGGAGGTGTGACCGGAGCGCCTGCATCCTGAATTACCTCAAGTCGTCTTCCACTGGTCCAAGGTAACTCGAGACCAGACAGTGGGATTGATGACCAGCGGCAGCGCAGTTTCTTCCTCACCATAATCAAAATACAGCGCAAGTTACATTATCAAGATAAAACCTCTGATGATGTCGCCATCATCGCTTGAGACAGGCAAATAATAGAATAAACTAATAAAGTAGTAAGAAGTTAGTAAGTCAAGTAGACTAAATTTCTTTCATGATCATCATGCCCAGGGCTGCTCAGTGCTTCTGACCTGTAACAGACTGAGACTGAAATTTATCCTGCCGACATGCCTGCAAATCTAACATGACCAACGAATCTTAACGAAGAAGCCTCTATTATAGGAACACAAATTAATGGTGTGTGGTTATGATCACCTTGGGTAGGTTTTCCTTCTTGTGCTTTGACTCTCGTCCAATGTTCAGAAATATTCATAATGACGAGAGGATGAAGTGCAACGGTCACACTGCCAGTCGTACCAGGAGAAGCCATCACACCCGCAATTGGCTGATCAACTTCCATTTGAGCAGACATAATGCTATAGAATATAGCAGAAACTTAAACGCACAATGAAAATATTTAATTAACTCCACAATCTTTTGTGTTTACAATTGTCAATAGCTAATGGCCCCGGTTTACAAGGCTTGAAGAACCGGTGATGCCAGGATATAGTATGAGGCAAGCTAAAAATACATTTTTTTTTAAGATGGCCAACATTTTGCGATTAAATCCTGAAGTTCATGTCCTGTACTTTCTTCATCTCGTTTACAATTTTCTTCTTCTTTTTCGTCAGTGTTCGTTCTGAAAAGGACACTGTGCTGTAGTTTAAAGCAAGGCTGCTGTAGCTGCACCTGTCGGCCAGACGCACCTGGTTTCAACACGGTATTTTGGGATCCTGGTTTGCTTTCCAATCCATCTTAGATCCCTATTTTCTTAGCTATGCTTCACAAGTATAGCCCGTTTCCTGAGCTTTTCCCTGGAGACGGAATAGAACCATGTTCATTTATGGTTCGCTGTCACTGATGTAAGCAGTCAGATATGATCTATATCATGGTCTCAATACTGCCGTTCAGCTTCTCCTCAAGACGAGTGGGCGCCAGATTGATGTGTTAATTACAGTCTCCATGGAGGCTCCTTTCGTGTTTCAGACATCCTGTCTTGTTTTTTTGTGTGTTTGATTTTGTCTTTGTCCTTATCCTTATTCGGTCACTGAGCCTTTACCTATATTTGTTTTAGTGTTTATATCAACTTTGAAATTCAGTACCGCCGCATCTTATATTTATTTCTCGGGATATTTACCACGGGATATATGGAGTTCGTCCTCGGCATGAATGAGACAGCACATTTGACCACAAACTTACTACTCAAAGCTAAATTAAAGTTCGAAGGGTAAACTTAGAAAGACGTAGGACGACATCTTCAGAAGACCGCCCAGATGGACTTGAAGAACAAAAGAATAGTTGTGGGCTACCTGGCACTGGTCTGTCTGAGTACCAGTGTTACCATTTCGTTAATGTTTTTTAAAAATAAAATAGTACGATCAACTGGTCAGACAAACAGTTCATTGACTTGTGAATTTCCGCAATGGAGGGCCCAGAGGCTGCCTCATTGTTGACCTTCAGACAGTCCACTATTGGTTATGAATTTCGTTGCCTTTATGATTTATCATTTTTCCCTGATTTTTTTAGATTTTCAACTGCTAATCGTTCTTTTATGTGCACAGCATATACACGGGTCTTCGGAGTTTATCGTCCATCTCTGATAGGAAAGGTACCGATTTAGCCTTCCCTGAGACAAGGCGATGCTTGAAACTTGTGGGATTCCAATACCTACCGTTTAACATTTTAATTCATTCATTTCTGAAGACATGAACACCTTACCACTCAGCTATAGTTTATCCCCCCCCCCCCCCCCTTCCACGACAATAGACACAGAGGCCTCACACCTGGAGGAGGGACATGTGGATCTATTATCCTAACCATTATTTGAATCCACCTTAGAACAGGTCATTGCATGCTAATTGCACACATGCATAAAATGAAAGCAGCACAGATTGCACGTCAGATGGGGTCCTAGACTCCAAAACACGTTTTGCAAACATTTCCACTGCATCAAATCTACAGCAAGAAGACCTGGCCCAAAGAAGAAACAAGTGAGAAACTGTGGGAAACCAGTACCTTTGACTGACCTGTCACTTCATGGAGGCTGCCCATGTGCATAAAACGAGCATATGAAACTGAACGCACATAAGAAGATATCAATCTATTCCTGTCTGCTGGATGGACACACAGCATTCATGTTGAATTGACAATCCACATATTGCAGAAGTTTGACATCAAATCTGGGTCGAGCAGAAAGGAACGCCTGAGAGAGTGAAGAAGGAGTGTGTACAAGCAGTAAGCTGCAGGAACCAATAGCATCCAGATACTTCACCATATTAACAAGAGAGAGAGAGAGAGAGACAGAAAGCCTGGGCACTTATAGATCTGCCAGGTGTGCAGTCAGAGCCGGATTAATTGAACATGGCTGCCCTCTGACTTCAATGTACAAACTAAGTTTTACTAGCAAACTGCTACCCAAACACAGTACCGCTGACAGTGACAAGAAACACAGTACTGTTGACAGTGACAAGAAACACAGTGCCGTTGACAGTGACAAGAAACACAGTACTGCTGACAGTGACAAGAAACACAGTACCGCTGACAGTAAAAAGAAACACAGTACCGTTGACAGTGACAAGAAACACAGTAACGTTGACAGTCACAAGCTGCTACCAAAATACTATACAGTTGACAGGAACAAAACCAAAGATCAGAAGTATTTGAATGTGTGTATCATAGGTCTTAAATCTAAAGATTTGTATAGTCACGTAAGTCTAAAGAATACTATTTAGCAAAGAGGTCCTAAGGCTGATGATAGTAAGATGAGACTTATAAATATATAGAGTCTTGTAAACTTGCAATTTTGTAAATAAATTGTTATTATTTGTTGTTGCTTGTGGTTAAAGTTCTACCCAAATTAGTTGTACTTTCCCCAAGACCTAATAAGCTGCAGAAGTTCTAAAATACCTACTACGCATAGCCGAAACCTTCAGCTATCTGGCAACATACATTAAACATTTCTGTTTGAATACCAGGATTCAGGGAACGGCGATCTAGTGGTTCAGTGGCACAGCTCACAACCGGAAGGTGCTGGGTTCGATCCCCATCACAGCACCAGCCGTTACCCCGGGGAAGCAAACCGTTAGAAAATGCAGGAGGAAGCAGACCCTTACTTAAAATGCATGCTGAAGTCGGATGCACTGGGCCGACAGGAGCAAAATAAAAACACAGTGCAATGCACACCGCCTTGGGGATTAGAGAAATAAGGCGAATGCGAAAAAAAAATAAAAATACCACGATTCCAAGTTGCTTGGTGACCTTTTCTATTGGTGTCCAAAGAATGTGTGTATTTTGCCTAATTGTTAATCTAACCTGAGTGCTGCAATGCCTATTCTGTGTAGCATAATTTAATATTTTAAAAATAAATTCTGTTCTGTTCTTAAGAATCAACTTTACTGCACTCCAGGCACACCCATAGGTGCTCAGTCTCTCTCAGTAAATGTTGAAGGGTGCAGATATTTTTCTGCAGCTCATTGGTTGTATACACCTGCTCCGTCTTCTCTTGCAAACCTGTCCACTTGAACCTTATTCGATATCAAAGATCTGCAGTCTTTATGAATCAAAATGCTGAGCAGTGCATGAGCTGTAGCGGTCAGTGACCCAAAGCTGACTGCTAGTATCAGTGACAGAAACCCAGAGCTGCCAAGACCCTTCTCCATCTCCATGTGGCGATCATGTATAACAAGCTGCAACAGGGCAGACTTGACTAAGTAGAAGGGATAGAAGAGGGAAGGTTAACCCTGAACCTAAAAATGCCATGTTGAAGTCAGATGTGTCGAATCAAGAGGTGTAAATATTGCAGTCAAGCTGTAAACTACGACACAATGTATTCTGTTCTGCAGACTACATCCTACTTCTTGCAAAGCCATTTTCAGAGCACGGTAGCGTGAGTTTGAGAACGAACAATGAAGAAGAAGACGAATGCAGTCTGTGAATTGCTGATTCATCTATTGTGGTGCCATCATCCAACAGTCGGTCATTGATAGATGTCAAAATAAACATATTAGCTAATGATGACTAGGCATGTATTTGTTGAAGACCAATGCTCCATCGGGAGCTGAACTGGTTTTAATTGATTCATGTAAGGTAATGGAAATAAACTGTAATAAAGCACTTTTCAAAATGCCAGATTTTTAATTTGGTTATTATTATGTTTACTAGCAATAACCCATCAATTATGGCAGAGATTGAAAGCTCTTTAACATACATTTTTTATGAAAGTACATGAACTGTTTTTAAAGAATGTTTAACTTAAGTTGCTAATACATGTACAATCTTACTTTAGTCATCTTTTAAATGACATGCTTGGTAGGTCACAATAATCCTTTTTTTTCTCCCATTATACACATGGGTAACATTGCAATTAGACAGGCTAAATCAAAGCCAGATTCTGTAACAATATATCTACAACTGAAGGGCAATCTGTCCATGAAAGTCCTGCCTGTTTGCCTTGGCTGTTCATTCAAGACACTGCCAACTCTGAGAAAGTTGAGTACTACTGCATGATGGATTCTTCTTCTTCGTACGCTGTCAGATGTCAACCTTTATTTTTTCGAAAAAAGCAGCGGTCTTCCTGAGGCTGTCGACACTGCCATAGAGCTTGTCTAGTGTTGCCACCGGTGATGGCCACATCTGCTCTCTCTGATCCTCGTATGTCGGGCAGTTTTGCAGCAGATGTTCAGCGGTCATTTTCCTAGTACCGCATGTGCATTCGTCAGTGCCACCTATCTTCAATTTATTGAATAGGTGGTACCTCAGTCTATTGTGGCCAGTGCGAAGTCTGAAGACCACGACCTGCTCTCTTCTGTTCAACTGGTAATAGGCATCGTTTTTTGTGTAGCCAGTATGTTCTGTTTCCCATTTGGTCATGTATCTAGCTCTAATAAGCCTTTTTGACTCTTCGTATGTCACACTAGTATCTGGTTGTGGTAGTCTTGCACCTTCTTTTGCCAGTCTGTCTACCTCCTCGTTGCCTTGGATGTTACAGTTCGATGGAACCCACTGTACCACTACTCTTTTTGGTGCAGACTGCTGGCATAGTTGACAGAGTACTGCTCTTAAATCATTAAGTTCAGTATTTTTCTGGCTTTTTAGTGCTGTGACTACGGCCTGGGCATTTGTAAACAGGACTTTATGGCTTTCATTTCTTTTGCATGTCACCATTTCTTCTACTGCAACCCTCAGTGCCTCTGCCTCCGAAATTGCTTGAGTATTTTCCAGTTGCCACTGATAGTGTTGTTTTTCTACCATTTGGTAGGCTCAGGAATACCCCTGCCCCTCCGTTCTGTGTTTGTTACAGAGCCGTCGGTGTATGCATGGGTCCAGTCAATGCTTGGGTAGTTTTTCGTTATGTACCTCAGGGTTATGTCTCTTCTTTCTTTTGCAGTCTGGCTGTTCTTGTTTCGCATGATGGATTCATACTCCACTAGCATTGGTTTTCGAGGCTTTTCACTTTGCCCAGCCAACAGCTGCTTAACGCTGTATCAATGCTATTCTTGTCATTATAATATAATTGTGTGTATATTTTGAGTTCTGTTGCAGCCTCAAAATTTATTTTTCATCTTCATGCATATAAGTGATGATAGCTTCAGCAGCTTTTGAAGGCTTGAACTTAACTTAACGTCTTTATACTAGTTTAGAAGACTCTGCAATGCACAACCAATCTATTCTTGAATGCATTAATTGACGCTGCCTTCACTATTTTCTGTGGCACTTTCTGACTAAAAAATATTTCCTGGTATCTAATCTGGACTTTCTTTAATTAATTTGTGGCTGTGCCCTCTTGTTCTTGTAGGTCGCTGTATTTTGAAAAAACATGTTATAGTCTAATTTATCCTTTTTGTTGATCATCTTATAAACCTTTCTTTTTTAGACACTGTACGCCAGTTTTTCCAGAGTCTTTTCTCATAACAATAATTCCAGAATCCCACTATCAGTTTTGTTACCCTTGTTTATATTCTTTCCAGCATGTTTATATCCCCTTTACAATAAGGACTCCACACCTGTACACAGTACTCCCATCAAGGTCTAACTAATGCTTTATACCTATCACTTCCATGCTACTATGTTTAATATATTTTTGTATCATACCTTACATTACATTTGCCTTTTTTTTACTGCTGCCAGGACTTGCTCACTCACCTTACCTATATGATCTATTATAACCTCTGGTCGTGTGGTCTAAAGACTTAAATCATCTATAGTAATGTCTAGTTTTACAATGGATTACATTTCTGAAAATACATGAGCAAAATAAGTTATTGTAAAACCAATCCATTTTATAATGTATTTATATAGGATAGATTTATGATTGTCACATATCGTTAAACATTGTTGGTCTTCAAAAAGTTATTTTAATGATTTTTGTATTTATGCATGTGTATTAGTTAACTATACAGCTGAGGTTCAGGCAATTGAACAAGCTATGAAAATGGTTTATAACAAAAATTGTGATTGTCATCATGGTCTACTTCTCAGATGGTTCTATCTGTAGTAAAAACTCTCAAAGGTGACAAACTTCCACACCTGAGGAATGAACTAAGCAAGGTAGTTGCCAGAAAGTGAACTATACTTCAGTGGCTACCATCCCATTGTGATCGTACAAAGGAAATGAAAAAGCAAATAGGCTTGCAAAAATGGGAGGAGATTGTGAACAAGACATTGAAATCACATACTTTTACAAAAAGAGAGCTATCCAAGCCATCAGAAGAGAACAGAACCGTGCTAAACAACGACTATCACACCACTGACAAGCACGGACAGATCACCATACTTTGCCTGAGGAGAAGAAACAACAAACTGAATTACACACGTACAAGCATGTAACAGTGATTCGAAGAAACAAGCCATGAGAACAAGCAAAAGACTAATACATTTCAACGATCACTGCTTGTTTAGACTGGGACTCCAGATTCTTCAATAAAGCCTGTTGTCTTTTTAAGGGTCTCTGTACCTCCACACAGTTTCTCATTGAGGGGAGTGGGCGTGGGCCACATCCTCATCAGATCTGCGTGCTGGAGGCAGTCCTGAAGTACATGTGCTGCTGTCCATGTCAATCAGGTCGCAGCAAGATAGTCTGGTTGTACCTATCTTGAAGTGGTGTCACCATTCAATAACAGATTTATTGGTCTACTTGAAAAATGGTAAGCAATTTAGCCTTCCACCTGACAATACATGCCTGAGACAGAATTGACTGGAAACTGAGCTGGGACTAGCAGAAAACCAAACACCGCAGCACTGCTCGAATCTAGCACACTAAACAGAGAAATGCACATGCCGGCTATCACCAACACACACAGAAGTTGGAACCTGCACACTTGAAGATGTACAGGCAGAATAAGACAAATAAGATAAGACAAGCATGTCAGATTGCACAATTACGGCAAGAGATAGAGTGCACTGAAAATCTTTTGCAACCGACCTTCGATGTGGAGATGGCACTTGAACTGAACTTATAAAGCA
This sequence comes from Ariolimax columbianus, assembly GCA_036924085.1. NCBI lineage: Eukaryota > Metazoa > Mollusca > Gastropoda > Stylommatophora > Arionidae > Ariolimax > Ariolimax columbianus. The sequence continues at coordinate 98,053,103 of JAVGWX010000002.1, forward strand.
CGTGTTATAGGAATATCTACCGTAAGGTCCATTAAAATAGTTAGGATAAATTAGACTATAACAAGTTTTTCAAAATACAACTACCTACAAGAACAAGAGGGCATAGCTACAAATTAACTAAAGAAAGGTCAGGATTAGATTTTAGGAAATATTTTTTTAGTCAGAGAGTGGTGAATGCTTGGAATGCATTGCCACAGGAAGTAGTGGAGGCAGGTAAAATTAATGTACTTAAGAATAGATTGTATGCACATAGCTTTTAGAGCAAGGAAATGTAAATGAAACTGGTTGTATACAGACTCTGCAGTCTTCTAAACCAGTTTAAAGACGTTAAGTTAAGTTACAGAAGATTCACTGGCCCAACGATTCAGCGCTAAACTGAAAACTGTACAGAGTTAAAGAGGAGCTCCATACAACGAGTGTGATTATTATGGGAATCCAACATTAACGGAATAAACATTAAAGATGTTAACCCAACATTAACGGAGTAAACATTAAAGATGTTAATCCAACATTAACGGAGTAAACATTAAAGATGTTAACAAACAAAAACTTGAAAATAATACTAATATTGTTTAAATTAGTTTATTAAGCAAGTCCACTTGGCCAAAGTCTTGACATCTGTTGTCAGTTAAATTCTGCGTAGAACATCCATCATAAAGGAAATGAAGAAAGTCTACAGGCCAAACATATTTTAACAAATATTTAACAACGGATTGTAACAGTGAATTGCAGTAAACCAAACTGTCATATCATAGGATTCTACTTTGCCTAATTGCCAGTTATAATGCTTCGCTCATAATATACCTCATTTTGGCTCATATACAAATAATAAGTGTAACAGATTAATCACACCTATTTGAATTCAAGTAAATGTAAGATTACTATAAAAACACACAAAAAGTATCAGATTACAAATAAGATTTCAAAAAAGATCAGTGACACCAAAGATCAAGACAACATCTTCGATACATATTTTCAAAATACAAAAAAATAACAAGACAGTACATCAAATTTAAAATAAAATAATTGGGCACATATCATATCAAATAACACATTAAATATATTAAATATATAATGCCAAATAGTAGGGGGGAAACATGCAGTAGTCAATGAGCTGACAGCAGTCAGCAACTCATAACTGGCCACTTGCATCAGGGTCAGTGATCCATAGCTGACCAAGATCCTATTCTGCCTCCAAGTGGCGGCCTAGGAAACAGACTGAAACCATGCAGCCTGACTAAGAGATTAGGGTTCGGAGAGGGAAGGCAAACCTGATCCCAAAAATACCATGATAAAATTAGATGTATTGGGTCGAAAAGCGCAGATGTCGCTCAAACTAGGACATGAACATCACAAACGTGTTTTTCAGGATGAACGCCAAATGAAATACTAGCAAAAAGCAACCATGATTGCAGTATTTAATCCCATTTCCGAGGTTCACTGGAGAACTGAAGAACAAAGACTGTTTGTTCTTGCAGTTGCCACATAATTGTGCAGGCCAGGTTTTTATTTTAACACAACTGGAAAATACCCAGGACTAAACCAAGATTTTGAACCTGTGTCTATTGGTCAAATGATTGGTATCCTAACCACTTGGCTACCTGCTGCTCTAGCATCAGTCAAATAACATGACTTTTGTCTCTCATCTTCTACTATAGTGTACAACAGCGCTTCTAAAACTTTTCACTGTAGCGGACCGGCAGAGATGGTGTCCAGTTTATTGATTTTTGTTATTTTCAAACATCTTAAATTTGTATTAAAATTTGTTTTTAGTACATGTTTAGCCAATTCTGTGACTATTTTTAACATTTATTAATGATAGCAGTTAAAAAGGAATACAAAATATAATAATTTATTAAAATGTCACAGACTCTGCAATTGGAAGTTCAAAAATTTATATATCGAAAGGGCTCCATCATGCTTTGATTGAGGGACAATCTTGTTTTTTTAAGATTGTTTGAAGCCAAGACCCAAGTGAGAAATGTTTAAATCTGTTGCCCAGTTTCTTGAAGACCTTTGCGGACTGGCGACTCAAGGCTTGCATAACAGTATCTGTTCTGCAGATCACTACTTTCGGAAGCATTGGTGTAGAATTTTGCTATCATTTTCTTGTGGCTTATGGTTTTTAAAGGATGAGGTAGCTGGACCCAAGCATAAACTTCCTTAGTCTGACATAACATAATCACTCCGCATCTTCCATGGTATGTAGAGGTGTTTTTTGTGTGTGGTACACTGTTTCTACACGATATGTTAGCCAGTTCCAAAGACAACCCTCCTTAGCCGCCTCTTATGACATGCCTGGCAAGTTAGTGTCTCTATTCTTAGTTCACTTTTACACTGAAATATATATAATTAACTAAAAATAAATATGTACCAGTTTTCAATATCCTTTCGTCATGCTTTCCTCTTTATTTGCAATAACACAAATGGCTGTGTTACTTGCGACATCATCCTTACTCACTCGATTACCTTACCCGAAAGCCGAGTTCTTCATTAAATAGGACCTGCAACCTCATCTACTTTATCATCTGTCGCCAGTGTGGTATGACATACATTAAGAAGACTGGTCTGGAACTGCATGAGCATTTCCGTCAACACCTCAATGATATCTATAATCGTGTAGGCTCTCCTATTGCCAGCCACTTCAATGGTCCTAGACACTGGGGTAAAGCAGATGTTAGTGTCCCAGGCTTAGTTTCTTGCCTCTCTGATGATCATCGATTTGTTCTTTAGAACAAACTGATGTACCGCATGGACTGTCTCCATGCCACATGGCATTAATATCTTCCACACCTTTTCTTGAATCCTCATCTCATACCGGCCTCCATCTATCTGTATGCCCCTTTCCTCTCTACCTGACTCATCTTTTGGTCTTTCCACATCTGATCGCCACCGGCTTACCCTGTCTTTTTCCACTTCTTACGCCCTCCTGACCACCTCATCCTGTCTTTGTCTGTCATTTGGGTTCCTGCCCCCGTCTTGCAAGGACTGACCTGACTTTTTCTCAGTTAAGTAAACCATTTTTCCACCCCTATGTATTGATGTCCCCCATTATGTATTAATCTCTTCTTATTTGCCACCCCCCCCCCCCCCCTCCCCAAAATTTAAAAAAAATAATATAAATATGATGAAAATGCACCATAATAAAATACCAGTTTCAAATGGTCGCAGACAGCCATAGACTTTGCCATTAAGAAATCTGTGCGTATTAATGGTTTTATATTTCATCTTATAACATTCACCATGCTCAACCATCACCCGTCGTCTGTCCATATTTGGACATGCACATGGCCTGCTTCGCCGAGGGCGCCCTCCCCCCTCTTAAGTCAGGACGTGGACATGAATGATGTAAAACGACCAACTAAATCATTGTTCTGACCCCATGACCACCAACGCAATACCTAGCTGGGTCAAATCAGAAAGTCATCATCCTCACTATATGCAGCCTGGGACTCAGCCAGTCCCTCATTGTGACCACGGACAGATGACACAACGGACCCTTGTCACTTGTGATCTACCTATCTACCTTATATATAGTTATACTTGCATTAGATGCCTATTTGTTTCTCTCTCTTTCCCCTTATCTCCTAAAAGACCACAAGAGTTTCACAGATCCATTCGTATTAAATGCATACACATATACCAATTCTATTGAACTACTCTCCCCTTTATTGTTCTTTTGCTTTATGCCTCACCAAACTTTTTAAAATTACAAATATTTTAAAATGTGGGTCTTGAAGAGGATAGGGATGAAATATCAGGGAATTTAGGCCAGAGGACGAGATTTCAATGGCTTTGGACAATCTACAGAGTCAAAAAACAGCAATAGAAGCACAAACATACACATATGCATTCACACAATGGCTGATACATCCTGATAAAATCTAAAACACTATGCCTGAGGTTGAAAGGACCGTACCTTCGCAAAAAAATAAAGATGAACCATAAACAAAGAAGAAGCTTCAGTGTAATTTTTAAAAAATGATTCTATAATTATATTATCGGACACGGACCAAACAAAAACCAGTGACGCTAGTTGCCAACACTGCTCTTTAAACATCTTCTATTCATCATTCAGAAGCCGCAATTGATACCATCTTGTGGTCATACTCCTGTGTACTCAGACATTGAAGCATGAACTTTGCCACATCCTGGCGAGCTATACCATTCTTTGCCCCAGGGACCAACTGACCAATATGTGCCAATATCCTTGTACCTGTAGACCACAAAAGAATAAGTCATGTCACTGAGAACAAATTTTTTTCAGGAAAAGTACTTTTTCTTCTTTATCTTTATCAGTTTTGAGTGCTTATGCCATCAACCAAAGCCTTACAAAGAGACCGGAGCTATTTTCTCTAGTTCTTTTCTGCTTATCTTGCACCAGCCTGAAGGTCCCTTCTCCATGTGTTCCTTGACCTTCCTTTGCTTCTTTCTTCCTGTGGGTTCCAAGACAGAGATTGCCTGGTAATACTACCTTGGAGTTTTTTTTTCAGTGTGTTGCATTACCAGAATCATCTTCTTCTAAAAATTTATGTTTCACCTGTCTTTGCCTCTCCCATGTTTTCATTTGTAACACTCATGTTCAGGATCTTTATAAGAGATTTGTTGATAAAATGTTGTAATCTTTTAATCTTGAGTTTAGTCATCCACCATGGCTCTGCTCCATATAGAAGGACCGACTTAGCATTGGAGTTGAATGCTACATAGAAGAAAGATAGTAGTCTTGGTCAGTATATTGTGCCTGACCCAGATGTGATGTCTGGTCAGTATGTTGTGCCTGACTGGGTTAGTGTCTCAATTCCAACAGTGTTTTAGCAACAACGAAAATAAAGTTATATCTTTTTTTACTTCATGTATGTTTTGTTTTCTGGAGATCTAGTATGTAATTAAAAGGAGAAGAAGATGAAAGATAAATTCTAGCAGACTGAGGGATAGACAGATTCTGTAACTGATTGATTGGTCTTTTACTGAGGGATAGACAGATTCTACAACTGATTGATTGGTATTTTACTGAGGGATAGACAGATTCTGTAACTGATTGATTGGTCTTTTACTGAGGGATAGACAGATTCTGTAACTGATTGATTGGTCTTTTACTGAGGGATAGACAGATTCTACAACTGATTGATTGGTATTTTACTGAGAGATAGACAGATTGTGTAATTTGTTGATTGGTATTTTAAATAGGAATAGACAGATTCTGTAACTGATTGATTGGTTTTTTTTCTTTCTTCTTCTTCTTCTGCGTACACAGTCAGACAGTAACCATTATTTTCTCGAAAAAAGCGGCGGTCATCCTGAGACTCTCGCCACTACCATAGAGCTTGTCTTGCAGTTCCACTGGCAATGGCCACATCTGCTCTCTCTGATCCTCGTATGTCGGGCAGTTCTGCAGCAGATGTTCAGTGGTCATTTTACCAGTACCGCACGGGCATTCGTCGGTACACCCTATCTTCAATTTGTTGAATAGGTGGTACCTCAGTCTGTTGTGGCCAGTGCGAAGTCTGAAGACAACGACCTGCTCTCTTCGGTTCAACTGGTAATAGGCATCGTTTTTGGTGTAACCAGTATGTTCGGTTTCCCATTTGGTCATGTATCTGGCTTTGATAAGCTGTTTTGACTCTACGTACGTCATACTGGTATCTGTTTGTGGTAACCTTGCACCTTCTTTTGCCAGTCTGTCTGCCTCCTCGTTGCCTTGGATGTTGCAGTGTGATGGAACCCACTGTACCACTACCCTTTTTGGTGCGGACTGCTGGCACAGTTTGCAGAGTGCTGCTCTTAAGTCATTAAGCTCAGTGTTTTTCTGGCTTTTTAGCGCTGTGACTACTTCGAGAGCATCTGTCAGCAGGACTATATGGCTCTCATTTTCACTGTGTGTTACCATTTCTTCCACTGCCGCCCTCAGTGCCTCTGCCTCTGCTCTGAAATTGCTTGTGTACTTACCAGTAGCGAATGACAGTGTTTTTTTCTTTCAACATGAAGCATTAGGGCAACACTACAGATAGCTCTTTTACAGGAATCCTACATCATACATTTGCAGTGGTGGTTTCAGAGTATTATGTCTACATGATGAGGTTTCTATCCCTATGCACAACCGTCTTTTTTGTCTTTTATGTAATGTTTGGAAGGATAAAGTGGTTCAAAATTGTATGCCTTGACATGACCAAATGGGAAACCGAACATACTGGCTACACAAAAAACGATGCGTATTACCAGTTCAACTGAAGAGAGCAGGTCGTGGTCTTCAGACTTCGCACTGGCCACAATAAACTGAAGTACTACCTATTCAACAAATTGAAGATAGGTGGCACTGACAAATGCCCGTGTGGTACCGGGAAAATGACCGCTGAGCACTTGCTGCAAAACTGCCCGACATACGCGGATCAGAGAGAGCAGATGTGGCCATCACCAGTGGCAACACTAGACAAGCTCTATGGCAGTGTCGACAGCCTCAGGATGACCGCTGCTTTTTTTGAAAAAATAAAGGTTGATGTCTGACTGCGTACGAAGAAGAAGAAGAAGTATGCCTTGATATCTATAACAACCTGATAAAAAAAATTAACATAGGAAACTGCTGTCTGATACTTTTTACGTACCTGAGGATGGGCTATCTAACAGTCGTGGAGGGCGCACAATCGTGTAGTTGATATCGCTGCATTTGTCGTCTAAAAAGTCTTCAAACAACTCCATGTCTTTGACAAGATTTCTCAAAAGTGCTGGCTTCAGCACCCAACGCCAGAAAAAGGGAAGACCAGGGTCATCTAAGGATTGAAAAATAATTATTAATTAGTAAATTCTTTCTTTATATATATATATATATAAAGTATATATGTATGTATAAAGCATTAATTGCACACATATGTTCCAAGGAGAACCAGATGAGTATCACTGTTCCATGTTCCAATAAAAACCTGATGGATATTGTAGATCTATGTTCCAAGGGGAACCAGATGAGTATCACTGTTCCATGTTCCAATAAAAACCTGATGGATATTGTAGATCTATGTTCCAAGGAGAACTAGATGAGTATCACTGTTCCATGTTCCAATAAAAACCTGATGGATATTGTAGATCTATGTTCCAAGGGGAACCAAATGAGCATCGCTGTTCCATGTTCCAAGGAGAACCAGATGGGTATTGCGGATCAATGTTTCAAGGAGAACCAGCTGGATCCATTCAAGACCTGTTTTTCAAGGAGAACCAGATAGATGAATAGAAATGATGATATCTAAGAACTTCAGGAGTGACTAAATAATTTAAGACAAAGAAACTTGATCCAGAACATACCTTTAGTTCCCCATGCTGTCAAACCCACAAACCGTTTGACTCCCACATCTCTCATGGCAGTCACAACAGCTTTCCCAGATTTGGTGTACACTTCACAAGGTGTGTTTATCCCACCCTGGCCACCTAATGTAGACAGCACAGCATCACATCCTCTCATGTGTTCCGTCAGTTCTGATGACTCAAATATGTTTCCTTCTACCACCTTTATGGATAAGGAAAAATACATTTGTAAGACTTTGTTCATTTCTTATCTTGATTTTGTATGGGATGGTTACATCATAAGTGGATAATATGAGAGGCGTTCAAGTCAAACTGGGACTTTATTTTGTAAGGAAAAACACAATTTCTTTCAAGTAATCAAAATGCCATTTATTTTTCGATATAATCGCCTGCAACATTTATGCACTTTTCCCAGCATTTTAGTAATGCTTGAAAAGATTCAGCGTAGAAAGATTTGTCAGTATGTCTGAACCAATCCAGGACAGCCTGTTTCACTTCGTCATCAGTGCTGAAATGTTGACCTCCCAGGAAATCTGTTAGGGGTCCAAACAGGTGGAGTGAGGTCTTGGCTGTAAGGTAGATGTGGTAATATTTCCCAGCCGAGTTGCTGCAGATTGCACATAGTGCGGTGAGCTCTATTAGGTCGAGCGTTATCTTTCAGGAGCAGGACATCTTTTGTGATCAAACTAGCCGCTTTTTACCGAGAGAGTTATGCACATCACTCAAAATGCAATTTTGTGACATGTGACAGGTTATGCGTCGATTTTTCAGGATAAGGCATTCTACAATCTGGATATTCACTTGATTGACTGTGGTGGGTTGAGAGCCACCCCGGTGGGATTATCACTCACAGATGTATGGCCTTTTCTAAAACATTTACACCATTCAAATGTCTTACTGTGACTGAGTGTCTCATCACTATATTGTGATTGGAGTCATCTGTAAATTTCCGCAGGTTTTACACCATCTTTCACAAGAAACTTTATCACAACACGCTGTTCATTCAAGCCCAAATAGTGTTGTCCACCATTTTTATTTATCTGACACGTAACTGGCCAATGGTCAGTAAGCCACCTAGCAGTAATAAGACACAAGTGCCCCTAACTAATGGTAGTTCCAGCATGCTATAACCCATTCAAGTAGAGCTAGAACAAAAAGTCCCAGTTTGATTTAAATGCCCATCGTAATAATAGCCGTTCATTGCAAGCAATGATGACAACAGCAGTCAGACAAGTTATGTTGCACCTCACCTGTGAATCCGGAAGTGGCTGTATAGCCCCATTCCAACACAGAAACCTCTTCCCCATATGCAGCATTTAAGGTCAGAGTTGAACATGTGAGTGTCATTTATTTTTGTCTTTTTGCATAGTGTGTTTTCTCTGTGTCTCGGAGGCCCGGCATTCCTCGGCAATGGAGACGTTTCTGAAGGTGGTTCTACATCATGCCTGGCGGTCCTGTGCCAGGTATTCCCATGAGTTTACATTCATGTTGAAACAACTCAAGAGATATTTTGTGGGAGTCTTTGGAGCGCTTCTTATGTCCATCGACCAGACGCAAGCAATCTTTCAGCTCACAATACATTAGTTGTTTGGGGATGCAGTTGTCTGACATGCACACAACGTGGCCGGCCCGTCTAATCTGGGTCTTCTGCAACAGTTTGTGAATGTTCTGCATTTTGGCCTGCGTGAGGATCTCAGTGTCTGGTACTTTTATCCTGCCTCTGTACTCTCGACAATATGTAGAGGCAGCTTGTGTGGAAGTGGTTTATTTTTCTAGCATGCCTGCTGTACACAGTCCATGTTTCACTGTCATACAGAAGGGTGGTGAGCACTACAATTCAGCAGACTTTAAGTTTCGTATCAAGACTAAGACCCCTATGATCCCACAAGCTGTTGCGCAGCCTCCATAAGACTTCTAGCACTGGCCTTGGAGATTCTGTAGCTGACCTCAGTCAAAAGTAGTTATTATGGAAAGAGTGCTGCCAAGGTAAGTGGAAAGAAATCATCACAGTTCAACATCCTATGCCGTGTGGGACGTCTCCTGGTTCAACAATAGCCAAGCTACAGTTACAACTACATAACACTTTGATTTCAGCAAAATGGGATCAAGATGCTGAGCAGCGCATGAGCTGAAGTGGTCAGCGACCCATAGCTGACTGCTAGCGTCAGGGCCAGCGTACCAAAGCTGCCAAGAACCTTCTACACCTCTACACGGTGATCCTTGATAACAGGCTGCAGCAGAGCAGACTGACTAAGGAGAAGGGATCATAGAGGGAATGCTAACCTGGTAATCAAAAAATGCTTGCTGAACTCAGATGTGTTGGCCCAAAAGGTGCAAATATCGCAGTCAAGCTGTAAACTACGACACAACGCATTCCGTTCCCTGGACTACATTCTGCTACTTGAGCCCTTTCAGGGTTTGGTAGCAGGAGATTGAGAACGAACGAAGCCAAGCCATTTCAGCAAAATAATATTGATTTGAACCCATACACCACAACTCTTCCTAGTGGTTTCCAGGGCAAACAGAATAGAGCCTGTGTTTTCCTCCTTGCATGCGTTAAGAGGAGATGAAGAGGGTTGTGGAATTGGGCTGGCAACTTCATGTAACAATCAGTGTTATGAAACCACACTACAAATGACCAGAAGCAAACTTTCCTGAAAGCAGGATAATGTAAGCAGTGTTGGACCTATGCTTTATCACATGGGGTGACGAGAAAAAAAAAGACATGAGGGCTTCAGTTTGAGACTTCATTAATCAGTTATTGTGCCAAATTCAAATCAGGTTTCAGAAGGCCTTGAAAGGATAGCTGTAATGCTATAGCATAAGTGAATAGCCACAGCCAAAGCCAAATGCAAAGGAAACTGGATATACTGGATTATATCTCTAAACAAGTTGGTTTGAAGATCCATGAGGAAAAGATCAAAATAATTAGGGTCAGTGCAGCAAACACAGAACCAATGCAACCAACAGAATCGCTGCTGGAAGAGGTAGAGGTAATCTACATACCTAGGAAGTATCACCTAGGAAGTATCACCAAGGAAGGAGGGACAGATGAGGATATAAAAACAAGGATACAAAAAGCAAGAGTTGCATTCAAAATGTTAAAATCAATATGGAACTCCAAGGAAATAAAAAGGAAGACAAAAATAAGGATTTTCAATTCAAATGTGAAGCCAGTCCTGCTGTACGGAGAATTACCAAAGACAATGACAGGAGACTGCAGGGTTTTGTCAACAGATGGCTGAGAAAGATTCTTGGTATACGATGGTTTGACAAAGTTACAAACGACAGACTGTGGGAGAGAGTAGGTCAGAGTAAATTGGAACAGGAAAGCTTAGGAAGAAAATGGAGATGGATGGGTCATAAGAAAGCCCCAGGCCAGTATTACCAGGCAATCCCTGTCATGGATCCCTCAGGGAAAGAGAGGCATAGGCAGACCAGGGAATACATGGAGACGTGATTTGGAGGCGGAAGTAAAGAAAACAGGAAAAAGCTGGAAAAGATTGCACAGGACAGAGCTGTTTGGCGAGAGTTGGTTGATGGCCTATGTACCCCTGGGTGATAGAAGACAAAAGAGATGAAGTGTATAGCAGACGTCCTCTACTTATTTGACAGGTTATGGACCAGAGTACTGTTAAAAACTGGAAATTGTAAATATGCAGAATCGATGTCTTTTTAAGCTTACAAATGCATTTTTTGGGGTCAAAAAAATGTATGCAACACACAATTTCTAAGAGGTGCACTGGACCATTATTCATAGATTAAATGAAAAGGTAGCTCAGAGTCAATTGAGAGAAATTTGTGTGTCGTCAAAGAAGCATTTGAAGGTCATTGAAACATGATGAAATAGGTCAAAAAAGAGGACCATAGGTTGAAAAAGATTACCTCGCGTCAAATGTTTGAGTTCTGGTTATAATTTAAAAGGGTTGAACGACAGGATGATAAAAAAGTAGGGGATGACTATAGGTTTCAAACCTTCAGGGGCTTGTGTAGATCTACTGTGTTTGTAATGCTGGGGTTCAAGGCAATTAAAAAAAGGGCTGATACGCTAATTTAAACGAGAGGTCTTCAAATAAAAACAAATATATCGTTGGGGGTAAATTTATTCTAAAAAAGTGAAGCACAACTGTATAATTTTTTGACATAGTCACTATTGTGTTCTATACAAGTCCCCTAGTGTCTATAAAGTGCATGGATTCCTGTAGAAAAGAATTCTCTTCGTGTGAGACTAAGGTGCAGGAGTGAATAAGCTGACAGCAGTCAGCAACTCATTGCTGGCTGCTTGCATCAGGGGTCAGCAAACCAGAGCTGACCAAGACCCTATTCCTCATCCACGTGAAGGCCCTGGAAACAGGCTGGACTAGACATTAGCATTGTCTTGCCAAGAAATAGGATAGGAGTGGGAAGACAAGTCCGTACTAAAAAAAAAGCTGGTTTGAAATCGTATGTGTTAGGCCAAAATGTGCTGATATCACGGTCTCGCTGCAAACTTGAGCTGAAGGCATGTTTACTTAGCCATTAGACATAAAGCACAGTACAACATACTCCACCTTGAAACCAAGGCAAACAGAGAAAAGAAAGAAAAATATATAACGGTTTTACATGATGAGGTTGCTAATCCCAAGCATAACCCTCTTTTGTTGCCATTTATGACATGTTTGGCAGGTTACAGTAGTTCTTTTCTTAGTTTTATTAACCTTGAGTTTTATTAATGGCACTAACCTTCAACTTTTCATTTTGCGTGGTTAGTTTGTCTGGATTCCTTACAACAGCAACAATCCTATGACCTTCAGCAAGAGCTTCACGGACCAGATGTTGTCCTGTAGGACCTGTAGCTCCCAGGAGAAGTAGCTTCATGATGGTTGCTTATGTGGTAGTTGACTAGTCCTGTAGGATGTGATTCAATCAATGGATTTGAATAACAATAATAACCTTCATTACCTGTTATCAAATCAAATCAGGGGACATGTGTGGTTAAGTCACATGCCCCCCCCCCCCCGCCCCCCCCAACCCGAAGGTGCTGGGTTCACCTTCCAATCACTGCACCGGCTGTTACCCCATGGAAGCAAACCCTTAGAAAATGCAGGAGAAAGCAGTACCTTAGATAAAATGCATGTCGAAGTCAGGTGCACTGAGCCGACAGGCGCAAAATAAAAACATAGTGCAATGCACACCGCCTTGGGGAGTTGAGAAATAAGGCAAACACAAAATTTAAAAAAAAAATCTAAATCAAATTAAGTAAATATCTTTCAGCTCCTGGTGGAGTACAGGTCTTCAACCTGCCAAAGACAGATATGTTGGCCTAAATGGTGTAAATATCACAGTAAAGCTGTAAACTAGCTACACAGCGTATTCCGTTCTCTGGAGAACATCCTGCTATTTGCAAAACCCTGTTCAAGGCTTGGTAGCGGAAGGTTGAGAACGAACACAGAAGAATAAGGGGTCTTCATCAAAAACATGCCAAGTTTTTTTTTTTTGATGTTCGTTCTGACCTAGTTTACTGTGATATCTGCGCCTTTCCACTTGACACATCCGATTTCAGCTGGCTTTTTTGGGTATTGCGTTTGCCTTCCCACTGCAATACCATTTAAATCTCTCTATTTTGGGCAAGCACCAATGTATTAAAACTTGTACCTTTTTTATTGTTGTTTTCGTTGTTCTCCATGTTTCAGATCCATGCAAAAGAATAGACCATACATTGAAGATTTTTACTTTTGTTTTGGACTTTAAATTTTTTTTAACAATTTAAATAAGTTTCCAATGCAATGAATGCCCATCTTACATTTTGTATTCTTATTTTGATATCGTTATATGTGCCACCTACTTTGTCTATAGTGCTACCAAGATATATGAATAATTTCACATCTTGTAGGAGTGTCTTTTTGCTAATGATCAAGCAGTCATACTACTTCAGAAATATAATTACTACAACATATTGATAAACTAAAACATGAAAAGAATACAGCATGAAAATCAACGTAGAAAAACTGACATAAAAAAAAATCTAGAATAGCCAGAGACATGAATATCTTCCTTGAAAAGCAGAAAATTAAACAGATGAAAGATTTCATATACTTAGAGAGCATGTTATCAGCAGATGGAAGAATTATGGCGGAAATCTAAATTTGTAGTGCAGGTTCTTCTTCTTCTTCGTTCGTTTTCAATCTCCCACTACCAAACCCTGAAACGGTAAGTACCAGAATGTAGTCCAGAGAATGGAATGCATTGTGTCGTAGTTTACAGCTTGGCTGCGATATTTGCACCTTTCGGTCCAACACTCCCGACTTCAGCAAGGAGTTTTTGAGTACCGGGTTAGCATTCCCTCTTCGATCCCTTCTCCTTAGCCAGTCTGCCCTGCTGCAGCCTGTTATCCAGGATCACCGCGTGGAGGTGTAGAAGGGTCTTGGCAGCTATGGGTCGCTGACCACTGCAGCTCATGTGCTGCTCAGCATCTTGATCCCGTAGCGCGGGCTCAAATTCCTGTTGAGACCGTGATTTTTTCATGCGGATCATCCAGTAAATATTTCCCCTGATCTTTGAGGATGTGGTTAGCAGAGCAGCACAGATGGCGCCTGACAGGCTGTAAGTCTACCTTGCTCTAATTTATGCTTCCACCACCACCATCTATCTAGATAGTATTGATAGATATAGATATTCATCTATCTATCTATCTATCTATCTATCTATCTATCTATCTATCTATCTATCTATCTATCTATCTATCTATCTATCTATCTATCTATCTATCTATCTATCTATCTATCTATTTATCTATCTATCTATCTATCTATCCATCCATCCGTCTATCCATCCATCCATCCATCCATCCATCCATCCATCCATCCATCCATCCATCCATCTATCTATCTATCTATCTATCTATCTATCTATCTATCTATCTATCTATCTATCTATCTAGATAGACTGGTGGTGGTGGAAGCGTAAATTAGAGCAAGGTAGACTTGCAGTCTGTCAGGCCCTATCTGTGCCACTCTGCTAACCACATACTCAGAGATCAGGGGAAATATTTATACAGACAGACAGATAGACAGATCCAACAAAGATGCAATAAGGCAAATTAGATCATTGGACAATCAACTCCAATACTTAATTGCAAGTACATTGGCAATAACTACCAAAAGAGCTTTATACAGCATGATTTTTGTCCCGCCACTATGCTATCAATGTCTAAACTGGACACTAACATCAAATTTAAAATGACACATCGTAACAGCAGAAATGAAATGTCTGCGAAAAATATTGGGTGCAACAAGAAGAGACAACAGAAACGATCAGATCAGAAGACGTGGGAACAGCACCAGTATTGGACTACATTAAAAGACAGCAACTAAAATGGTTTGGCCACATAACAAGACTACCACAACACAGTACCCCCCAACAAGCAATGCCATTTAGATATAACGGATTCAAGACCATGTGCAGACTACGAAGAAGGTGGCTTAAGGAAATATCTGAGGTGGTGAATGCCACTGTGCATGAGGCACAGTCTGAGTCGTTCTAGAGATCGCTTCATAACCTGACGCTGAAAGGCATAACAGAATAAGCGAAAAGAAAAGAAAGTGGAAGTGTGTCTCCAAACACAATTTAATTATTGTTATCTGCATTTATATTTATAATCTGTATTTTTTTTCCTAATTGTACTCCCAGTCCCAATTTCTGTGACTTCTCATCAAATATACTTATTTTATGATGCATCTAATTGTGGTTATGGGACAGGAGAGAAAAATCATCTGCAAAGTCCAGGTGATAAAGTTGTTTTGTCAAATTCAATTGAATTTGGTTTTTGTTGGTTGATATTTTCTTAATTCAGTCAATAGCCAGCAGAAAGAGAAATGGTGATAATAGACATCCGCCCCTCATACCAGTTTTTATTTCAAAAGGCTCACAAAGCTGACCTTCTTGCAGAACTCTGGTTAAGTGACACGGCTCACAACCAGAAGGTGCTGGGTTCGATCCCCATCACAGCAACGGCCGTTACCCTGGGGAAGCAAACCCTTAGAAATGCAGGAGGAAGCAGACCCTTATATAAAAATGCATGCTGAAGTCGGATGCACTGGGCCAACAGGCGCAAATTAAAAATGCAGTGCAGCACACACCGCCTTCGGGATTAGAGAAATAAGGCGAACGCGCAAAAAAAACAAAAACAAAAAAACAGGCAGATGTATACCTGCTGCCAGGTAGTCAAAGAATATCCATAGTATATATTCGCCAACCACAATCTTCCCTAGTCACCTGCCTTCCAGAACCAGGAACAAAGTCGTTTTCTTGTTTATATTTATGTTATCAAGGACGGATTCATTGTACCTGGTGCATTAAACACAGCCAAGTAATGGCTGTCCAGTCCCCCTCACTCGAAATCACAACCCCATTCACAAGTCAGATTTTAACTTGCAAAGTGCCAAGCTTCAACTCAAACACAGTACAACTGACAGGGACAAGACCAAGGAACCAAAACCAAACCAGAGTTATTTGAATGTGTCAATCAGAGGTCTGGAGACTTAAAGTTAGAGTTAAAGCAGAATGCAAATAATTATTGTTATGTTCTTTAAACCCCAAAGAGCTTAACATTGCCATGGTACTGTTCCTAAGAATTGACTTCAATGCACTCCAGGTATACACATTGGTACTTAGTATCTCTCAGCAAATGGTAAAGGATGTTGATATTGATGGTTCCTGTTGCTCGCTGGTTCTATACAGTTCTGTTCTGAACCCTCATGTGCACTAGCCCACTTCAACTTCATTTGATTGCAAAGTTCTGCAGCATGTGAATTTCGGATTCATCTATTGCAGTGCCACCATCTAACAAGCGGTCACTGGCAGACTTCAAAATTTCACTCCTATCAATATCCAGCGTGTCCATAAAGGGAGCTTGTGAGGCCAGGATGTCAGCTTTTTCATTGACCTGAGCCCCAGTATGACTAAGACAGTAGATCCACATCAGCTCCTGGAGGCTTGAAGTCTCAACAACTGCCATCCTCTCAAACTTTAGCAAGTCCTTCTGTCCCTTCAAAGCTAGCATTGAGAGCCTGATATAATGACTGCACTTGTTGAAGATGTCTCAGATAGCCATTTCAAATCTGAGATCATTGCTTTCCATTTTTGTACTGGAGGTTGTTATCATGTATGCACGATCCTGAAATCTCACTCTAGCAGAGAAGCCACAACCAGATATCCAACCAAGTAGCACCCATCCATCGGGTCATATAATGTATCACTATCATGAGTGCTATAATTTATTGGTCACTTTTCAGTGAGGTCTGCTTTCCCATTGCACCACTCTGTGCATTCCCTGCCTAGGTTTATGGTAACTATGCCACAATCTGTCATTCTACCACCAGAGTGAACCCATTCTTATTTTGACTAATGCCTAAACTGTGGTCACAGGTCGATTTTTGTTATCTCAGCGAAGGTAGTAATATTAAAACATGTGTTCAAAATTGTATTACCTATACTGTTAGTTAGTTAATTTTCCTTCCACTTGTGTTGTTGAGCATCATGGGGAGCTGAAGTCGACTGTCCTACGTTAAGTGCATTGCGTCTGTTATTTTGAGCCTGTGTCATTGCACAATCACTCAAATGTTATCTATCAACCTGCCTCGAGTCGCCCTCTTGTCCTGCAGCCAGATCTACCAGCTTTGAAAGCCATCAGTGGAAGCTGACGAGAGTGCATTTTCATGAGATGGCGTTTTTTTTGTTTTTTTTTTGAGTTCGCCTGATTTCTCTATTCCCCAAGATGTTTTTATTTTGCGCCTATCGGCAGAGTGCATACAACTTCGGCATGGATTTTATGTAAGGGTCTGCTTTCTCCTACATTTTCTAAGGGTGTGCTTGGGTGTGCTTTCCCGGGGTAACGGCCGATGCTGTGATGGGGAGCAAACCCAGCACCATCAGATTGTGAGGCGTGTCACTTAACCACTAGCCCACGTCATCTCCCTATGAGATGACTGAACCAATGTACCTTGTGCCTGGAAATGTACTCTGCACAAGACATAGTGCTGTCCATACTTTAAATGTCTTGGTTTTGTATTTTGTCTTTTCTGGCAACACAGATGACCTTCCCCAAACACTTCATTTCACATGTTGAAATTCTACTCTCCCGCACCCTGGACAGAGGCCATGTTTGACACTGGTAGCACAGAGTTGGCATGAATAAACTGTTTATCAGCTGCTGCTTTGTTGCCAAACTAATGCTAGGGTGCCTAAGTGGTGGCTACAGCTGATAAGGCACAGTAGATGCTTTCTGAAATCTAGTCTCAAATTTCCTGTTGAGTCTACCAAATAAATACTACCCAATACTTGAGCTCATGGGCCTGTTGAAGAGAAAAGTCATTTACACTTATATTGACTAGCCCAGGTGTTCTGCTGATCCTCATAGTTTCTGTTTTCTTCTCATTAATTAACATATTGTATTTAGCACAGGTAGTCGCAAGCATGTACATGTGATTTTACAGTTTATTTTCATCGCCACACAACCGAATCTGCAAAAATCAATTTGTGTATTGAGTTCGGTTCTACTTCTGAAGTCTCAATTTGACTGGTCTCTGATGTGATTTCGTCCATGTAGATGTAAAATAACAGAGGGGAAAGCACACACCGCTGTCTCATTTTGATAGTGCATCAAAAGCATCTGTGATACCATCAGTCATTCTTACGACATTTATACTTGTATGATACAGTGCTCTTACATTATCAAGCAGCTGACTGTACGCCATAATACACACCCCAGTATCGTCCAAAGTTTAATTCTGTTGACCGTATCAAAGACTCTTTCTTGATCAATGTATATACATTTATATAGTGACAAATTGATACACTTGACTAAATTTGTCATTTTTTATTTCAGGTCTTTTCTTCTTATTTTGACGCTCATCCTGAACAAAACATGATATTCCTTCTTGGTCAGGGTAAAGACTTATGACAAGTCCCTTGTATATATATTTTTATAGGGACACATTTATGCAGTTTTTCAATTTATCCATTTTGACATCAGGTCTGATATTTTGTCTCTCTCTTCATTAATGTATATATGAGGACGGAAAATATTTTGCGATTGGCGAAGAGGTTGAACGTGAAGTGCAAATATTGCTGAGACAGCAGACCAAGACTTCTAAGCTGCAGGTTTTGGTGCACTGAAAAAAGCATGGATTATTTCAATGTTGGTGAAGATTCTGTTGAGAATTATGGGACAATGTAAGTGTAATAATAAATGGTTTTCAACGTAATATCTCTTTTACTTTTTTTTAAAAAGCTATTTGTGACCTATTTACTGACTTGCCTAGTAGTATATTTATATAGGGACAAATTGATCTAATTGATTAAATTTGTCCATTTCTACAGCAGGTTCGACATTTTTTTAATATCATGATATTTATACAAAACGCTGGTGTCCTCCAGGAATATAGAGGACTCAGTGGTTTCCAGGTAAGGTGTCCGCCTTGGGTTGCTGGAGGTTGCAGGTTCGAATCACTGTAGAGACCGAGATTTTTTTCACATGGATCTTCTGGTAAAAATTCCCTTCATCTCTGTATAGTAAGATCGGACTTGCGGATTCAGTGTTGAGCACGTTAACAATTCCTTGGCAGTTGGAAATAGAAAAGAGTAGGCTTAACGGCCGTTGCCGGACAAAATTCAAATGAAACATCTACCAAAGTTATTTGTACCTTTCTCCATGTGGTTTGTTAAGAGGAGCTATAGATGGCACCTAACTGGCTGCAGGTCTACTTAGCTCTAGTCTTTGAGTCTAGTAAGATGAACTGGCACATCGGTAAAAAACACATTCCAAGAAAACTTGTTGTATACAGACTCTGTAGAGCCTTCTAAACCAGCATAACGACGTTAAGTTAAGTTATTGATGAATAAAGGCCTCTTGACCCTGCAGTCGGCGTGCACAATTGTTATTGTATCTCTGATAGAAAAAAACCTATGCCGTACTGAGTTGTTGAACCCTTGTAGTCTTTTTATCTTTAGGCAGAAGAACACACCTGAATTATTGTTTATGAACATCGTGGGCCAGAGGTTATGCTTAATTTTTGTTACAGCAGGAAATATTTTTTGGTTGGTGGGCCAGATCTCGCATTGCACTACAGTCTGGAGGACCCGGTTCAACTTCTCAAGTGCCCTTTGGGATTTAAGGAGGACCACTGTAATCAGCTACTAAAGAAAGGTCAACAGGAGTTGACACGACTAGCTCCGAACAGCATCTAAATATTTGCTTTGTATGACATCTTTCCCTGAGAACAACTACAGTTTCTTGGACGGTTACTCGTAACCAATCTTCGAGCCCATCTTAACAGACTCAAACACTAGAGTTAAGTCGAACCGCAGCCAGTTAGGTGACATCTATAGCAGCTCTTAATATACCACCTGGGAAAAGATACAAATAACTTGGGCAGATTTTTAACTTTAATTTTCTCTGAGCATCGGCCGTTAAGCCTATTCTTTTAAATTTCCAACTGCCAAGGAATTTTAAACATGCTCGACACTGAACACGGGAGTCCGATCTCACTACCCAGAGATCAGGGGAATTTTTACCAGTAGATCCACATGAAAATCCTGGTCTCCACCATGATTCGAACTCAAGACCACTGAACCACCCTTGCAGGTCTGAGCACAGTCAAGAACTAGGGAAACTGCTCACCAAAAAATACATGCTGAAGGATGGATGATACACTGGCTCCAGGCACAGAACACACAGCTTGCCTCGAAATCGTGAAACACAGAAATGACTTTCCGAGTAATGTCGTTTTTGAATGTGCTCAATGAGGAAGTCTACTCTTTTGTATCCTCTGAAAAGAGCGTAGTGGCAAGTTGCAGTAGCTTTCCTCACATCCTGAGCGTGCTGATTGAGGTGGACTTGGTACCTCCAGGTGGTTGTGCTATGCTTGACTTCATGTTCATGCCGCTCACTACTATAGGGATCATGTCAATCCTCCCCTCCTAAGCCAGATTGCAATGAAACAGCCGGTTTCCAAGTACAACTGCGTGGAAGAGGTGTGGGTGTTGGGGGTCCTGGTCACAGTATGATTTACATCACTCTGACCAACATGTCATTGCTGTTGTTAATGCCCCAATGTGTATGTTTGCTCATTTGTGTGGGGAGGGAGACTAACATCTGGTCAGGCAAAATATACTGATCAGACATGTTAGTCAGGGTCAGAAAAAATATATTGGCCAAGACTACCACCTCGACTTCCCTGCAGTCTTTGCTGGAAATGGGCTGTTTTAATTACATCCGATCTAAAAAGGTGGGGGATTGACGTGATCTCTGCAGTAGCGAGCAACACGCAGATGACACCAATTATAACTCAACCACATCGAGTACTCCTGTACTCCATCATCAGCACGCACATGATGTGAGGAAAGCTACAACCAGCCACTAAACGTCCTTTACAAGCCGCACAAAAGAGAAATTCTACTCATTTTGGAATTCAACAACTCTTTTGTGCGCCCTGAAAAGAACGTTAAATTTCGGGTTGTAGCTTTCCTCACATTCAGAGCGTGCTGATGAAAGTGGATCCATGACTGTGGTCCTCTGGTTGTGCCATACGTGGTTTCAACTGCAGAACGTTCACTGACATTCACGTAAATCCACATCTAGTCAGTTAGACTGCCTTGAAAACAGCCTGTTTCCAGGGAGCAATACATGGAAGAGAGATAGTGCCATAGTGGTCTTGGTCAGTATGTTGTGCCTAACCCTGACGTGACGTCCTGGTCAGTATGTTGTGCCTGATCCTGACGCGACGCCCTGGTCAGTATGTTGTGCCTGACCCTGACGCGACGCCCTGGTCAGTATGTTGTGCCTGACCCTGACGCGACGCCCTGGTCAGTATGTTGTGCCTGACCCTGACGCGACGCCCTGGTCAGTATGTTGTGCCTGACCCTGACGCGACGCCCTGGTCAGTATGTTGTGACTGACCCTGACGCGACGCCCTGGTCAGTATGTTGTGCCTGACTCTCTCCTTTCCCTGTCCGAGTAATAATCTTAATAAATTGTGAGCGACTGATGGATAAATGGGAAGACGAAGAAATACTTTCTTTCTCTCGAACTAAAAATAAATCTTATCAAAGGCATAATAAATAAATAATTTAATTCATATTTACCTTAACTTCAATTGCTGTGTCCGTGGAAAAATGAACAGGCAGGCAAGAAACGAGGTCTGGTAGTGAGTGGTAGTGTAGGCCTGCTCTCAGCTAGCACGTATAGTGAAGTTTTAAAACGAATACACGCTAGCTACTTTGTTATTGACACAAGAGTGCTTGTGTGACGAAACAAGACCTGGCTTTTTAACACTCTTAGTGGAGTGCGTGCTTCCGTGCATGTAGGACATTTCCAGGTCTGGTACGCGCTTGTTGACCTGTACCACATAGACAGTTGGGATGCGAACATGTTCGCGCCTTGGCTAAGGTTTAGTTTGTGAGACTGCGGACTGGGTGGAGAAATAAGGGCTTAATGTGTTTGAATTTTAAACTGGAAATAAAAGTACAGGTAGTCGTACAGGACACATTTATGTAGTGTGAAAGTATTAACGGATTGAAAATTGGTAAACAGGAAGGAGCCAGAGAGTGGGCATAAATAAGGAGTACTCGGAGTGGTGTGAAATTAAAAAGTAGAGTGACACAGGGTTCGGTTTTGATATCAGATCCATGATTGCAAAATTCGCTGATGATACAAAACTATGTAGTGGTGTCTCATCTAAAGCAGAAGTGGTTATATTGAGATCGGATTTAGATAAAATTCGAGAATATACGCTGGCAAATGGGGTTTAATGTACAGTCAACCACATGGGTAGATCCATTGTGGAACATAATTACAGAATGGGCGAGAACGATATTAGAATGATAGATAAGGAAAGGGACCTATCATAAAGGTAAAGTGTGAGCAAGTCCAGGTATAAGTGAGGAAGGAAAATGCAATGTTAGATATGATAAAAAGAAATATTAAACATAGGAGCAAGGAAGTGATAGTCAAACTGTATAAAGCATTAGTTAGACCTAGATCGGAGTACTGTGTGGAGTCCTAACTATGTTATAGTAGAGGTGATATAAACATGCTGAAAAGGATACAAAAAAGAGCGGGAAAGCTGATAGTGGGATTCCAGTATTACGATTATGAGGAAAGACAGAAAAACCGGCCTACAGTGTCTAGAAAAGAGAAGAATTCGAGGTGACAATGCAGGTTTATAAGATAATCAAAGGAAAAGATAAATTAGACTATAGCAAGTTCTTTTCTTCAAAATGCAACCACCTACAAGAACAAGAAGGCATCGCTAGCTAGCTATAAGTTAACTAAAGAAAGGTCCAGAATAGAAATTAGGAAATATTTTTTTAGTTCGAGAGTGGCGAATGATTGGAATGCATTGCCACAGTAAGTAATGGGTCAATGGCAGTTAATGCGTTTAATAGTTGATTGGATGCGCATATCTAGCTATTAGAGCAAGGAAATGTAAATGAAACTGGCTGTATACAAACTCTGCAGGCTCTTCTAAACCAGCATAAAGAAGTTAAGTTAAGTTTGATAAAGTGTTGGAGACTGCATTGTTGTTTATGGTTTGTTAACCTTCTTGTGTTGAAGGTACGCCGTGTCCACGTTGGTGGTAGAATGACAGATTACCACAGTGTCATCGTATGCTTTGAATGCAGAGAATAGTGCAGCGGGAAAGCAGAACGAGGTTAACTGAGAGGACTAAACAGATAAATGATGATATTGCATTATTTTCAGTTTGGGGGGTTTGCTGGTAACACTCTGAATAGCAGGGTCAATGGGAGAGGGGTGATGGGTTGTACATTGCGGCTAAGAAACCAATTATTGTAACCAATACTACTACAACTATTATTACTACAATTACCACTATTACTACTATCACTGTTACCACTACTACACTTCTACTATTCTACTACTACTATACTACCACTAATACTGATACACTACTATTACTACCACTAATGCTGATACACTGCAATTCCTACTACACTACGACATCCGTTATTACTGCTACTACTATTTCTACTACTACTACTACACTACTACTACTATTACTACTACTACTACACTACTACTACTACTACTATTACAATATTACTACCGATACCACTATTACCAATATCACTACTACTACTACTACTACCACCACTATTACTACTACACTATTATTACTACTGCTACTATTTCTATCAATATTACTACTACTACCACTACTACACTACTACTACAACTATTCTGCTACTACTAATGATAAACTACTACCAACATTACTACTACACTACTATTACTACTACCACCACAATTACTACTACTATTACTACCACTATTATTACTATTACTACCACTACTACTGATACACTACTACCACTATTACTACTTACTTAGTCGCTCCTCTTCTACTGTAAGGTGTAGAGATACTATTACTACTACTACTATTACTGTCACTACTTCTTATACACTACTACCACTACTGCAACTAAACTACCACTACAGCTATTACTACTACTACACAACTACTGCTATTACTATCACTACTACTGATACACTACTACCACTATTACCACTACACTACTACCATCACCATTACTACTACTACTACTACATTATGGAGACGGGAAGGGAGTTCGAAATTAACTTTATACCCTCTGATAAATTTATCTCAGAGATTATACAGAAAAGAGCTGCCTTTATTATACATGCATATTCCGATGGATTGGTGTAACGCAATGATATGTCTGGTTGGGGCTTCTGTGCTAGAGTGAGAGGCCGGGTTGTTGCTGAGCGGGGCATACAGGACAGGACAGCAACCTGCAGTACAAGAATGGAGATGGAAGCAGTGACGTCAGCTCTGTGGTGGCCATCTTAGACCTTGTTAACAAAGGCAGAGTCATCGTGTCTGACTCCCAATACTTACTTCGGGAGGTACAGAAGGGCTGGCTAAGGTATGGGGGGGGGGGGGTGACAGCTGTAGGAAGCATGAAACAGAGCAGCGGGAGGGGGGGGGGTGTGGGGATCGGACCAGTCAGATCGGCGAAAAAATGCTCCAAGTCTATGTTGACGCAGACATACATGTACGCGGTAAAGCCTCTTCACAGTTGTCAAAGTTACTGTTATATGCAGGAGTACCCTAAGGGACAGCCCACCACTCTTGTCGACCAGGGCTCCCCCTTTAGATATATTCGTGTGTGATTCCTGTCCTCCTGTATGATACAGAGACTTGGACCCTACTTAAACAGGACATATCAACACGCGATGCCTTCCACATGCGCAATCAGCGACGCATCCTCGGTATCAGGTGGTTCGATCTTATCCGTAATGTCGAGTCGTCTGCAAAGACGAGTTTTCCCTCCATCTCGGACACTCTGGTCCGCCGTCTGTCTGTGTTTGGTCGCGTGGTTCTTCTTCTTCTTCTTCTTCTTCTAGTACGCAGTCAGACATGAACTTGAATTTATTAGAAAAAAGCAGCAGTCATCCTGAGGCTGTCGACACTGCCATTGAACTTGTCTAGTGTTGCCACTGGTGATGGCCACATCTGCTTTCTCTGATCCTCGTATGTCGGGCAGTTTTGCAGCAAATGTTCAGCGGCCATTTTCCCGGTATCACACGAGCATTCGTCAGTGTCACCTATCTTCAATTTATTGATTAGGCGGTACCTCAGTCTATTGTGGCCTGTGCGAAGTCTGAAGACCACGACCTGCTCTCTTCTGTTCAACTGGTAATAGGCATCGTTTTTGTGTGTAGCCAGTATGTTCTGTTTCCCATTTAGTCATGTATCTAGATCTAATTAGCCTTTTGGACTCTTCGTAGGTCACACTAGTATCTGGTTGTGGTAGTCTTGCAGCTTCTTTTGCCAGTCTGTCTGCCTCCTCGTTGCCTTGGATGTTACAGTGGGATGGAACCCACTGTACCACTACTCTTTTTGGTGCGGACTGCTGGCATAGTTGACAGAGTACTGCTCTTAAATCATTAAGTTCAGTATTTTTCTGGCTTTTTAGTGCTGTGACTACGGCCAGGGCATCTGTAAACAGGACTATATGGCTTTCATTTCTTTTGCCTGTCACCATTTCTTCTCCTGCAGCCCTCAGTGTCTCTGCCTCCGCTCCGAAATTGGCAAGCATCAATACAATATAGCATAGCTGTTGGATGCCTACTCCTGTCAGCCTCCTCGACGACATGGTGGGCTATGACACGAGATATATTGTAAGCATCGATATGAAAGCATGCTGCCCTGCCAGTTGTCATGGAAAAGGCGAGGTCAAGCTGTAGCTCGAGTTCCCCGCCCACCGCATGACACGTGTTTCGATAAACTCAGCATCGGAGGTTGACGGTAATGGATCTCAAGCTGTCGCTGTCCCGTGCCATGTTGGTACGCTCAGTCTGACTGTGTCCCCACCACATCTTGATGTTGTTTGTCCATCTGTACCTCTACCACCCACCACACTTCGCTCTAATTTAACCACCAGCAGACTGTCATGTCTCTTAACACGACCACAATATTTTGTTTGTCTACTTTTAATTTCCTTCGTAAACACCTTCTCCACCCCGAATGGTCGGTCGAGGTCTTTGTTTATGACAAAGAACAAGAAAAGCACCACGGCCTCAGAGAAAGTATCTCGTAAGAGGCGACTTACTGTGTGAGATGGCATAATACCGGCCATGGTTAGGTGGTTTGTTTAGAGCGAGCAGCATATATGTCGCCTAACAAGCTGCGGGTCTACTTTGCTCTAGTATTTGAGTCTATTAAGATGGACTTGCACATCGGTTAACCACCTTCAGTAAACGCTTGTCCCAACGCAGCAGAGTATTAAGCTGCTCGAACCTAGCCTACTAAGTAGGAAACCCTTCTCCCGGCTACATCCAACTTATACCAGAGCTGGGACCTGCACAGAGGCATCTGCCCTGCAGTACAGATCGACTAAGAATACCTTCTCCACCTTGAGTTGTTCCATAACCTCACTATTTATTTTTCTATCTTTTCAAGAAACTCACACAAGTCTTCTGAAGACCTACATTTCGAAGTCTTCAATCCTCTTCTCCAATTTCTTTGTCATGGTCCAAATCTCTACTACATACAAAACAACTGAATGCACACATAATTCTCATGTTTAGTTTCTGAGATATGTTTGAGCAGAAGTGTACGTCTCATGCTGTTAAATGTATCTCCGCCATTGCAATTCTCTTAATGATCTCACTTTCGCACGTGCTATCCGCCATTATTTGCTGGCCAGGGTATAAATAACTTGACACTTGTTCTAGACTTTCTCCATTTATCTGGATGTCAAAATGTGGACGCTCTTTCATTTTGGTGAACACCCTAACTTGTTGATTTCCAGTCCACATTTACTGGTTATCAAATCCATTAGGTTCTACAGATGTATTGGATTCTCTGCATTAACACTTGGTCTTCCTATATTCATTCCAGGAATTTCTTCTAATTCATTTAGCATTTTGTGTGTTGTATAAACAGGCCAAATGACAGTACACAACATTGTCTAACTCAGCCCCATCCCTCCCCCCCCCTCCCGCTTTATATATGTACTTCGTGGCGACTCATCTCTAGTTCTCAAACATACAGATTGATCCCAATACAAATTTGTGATTAGTTGGATATCCTTACCGTCCAGATTTATATACTCCAAACCGTTTTAGGAGTGCAAGAATAAATGTGTTCATAAGTTCAACGTGTTCAGAAGTGAATGAGTTAATGTACAGGTAGGATATTATAACAGTTAAGTATGTGTGTTTAAGGCCATGTGTAGTGAACACCCACAACGGACAAAGGAGGACATTTGGCAGCTAGGTATACAGCTTATGTATACAGCTTATGCGACAAAGGCCTGTCACCCCAACCGTCCATGAGCACCATGAGTGACCGAGTCTCATGCCGCATGCAATGAGGATGATGTCTTTCCGATCTGGCCTAACCGGGTGGTGAGTGAACGGAACCATGATGGAGAAAGTTTCTTTCTATCCTTGATGGTCATGGCCTGCTTTAATATCTGTTGGGCGAGGACATCCTCGGCTAGACAGGCCACATGTCTAAATAGGACCAAAACGGCGACGGTTTTTGCATGGGGAATGTACTCGCGAGGCCTGTCCTGTTGGGCAACTTCAAAAATGCTAGTAATTTGTATTATGCATGACACCTTACATAAGCAGCAGGGCGTTTCTACCATTAGGCAAGACTAGTCAGCCGCCTGGGCGCCAACATTTTAGGAGCGACAATTTTAATTTTTTTATTTTTAAAATTTTTTTTGCGTTCGCCTTATTTCTCTAATCCCCAAGGCGGTGTGCGTTACACTGTGGTTTTTATTTTGCGCCTGTCGGCCCAATGCATCCGACTTCAGCATGCATTTTATGTAAGGGTCTGCTTCCTCCTGCATTATCTAAGGGTTTTCTTCCCCGGGGTAACGGCCGGTGCTGTTATGGGGATCGAACCCAGTACATTTGGGTTGTGATCCGTGCCACTTAACCACTAGGCCACGCCGTCCCCTAAATTTTAATTTGAAATCAAACAGCGAAAAAATTAAGCAAATTAAGAGAAAAAAAAATGAAAAATAGGAAAAATGATGGTTCTGTAACCCTGAAAGGGCTTAAGAAGCAGAATGGAGTCCAGAGAACGGAATGCGTTGTGTCGTAGTTTACAGCCTGACTGTGATATTTGCACCTTTCAGTCCAACACATCCGACTTCAGCAAGCATTTTTTGAGTACCGGGTTAGCATTCCCTTTTCGATCCCTTCTCCTGCTGCAGCCTGTTATTCAAGATCACCGCGTGGAGGTGTAGAAGGGTCTTGGCAGCTTTGGTTCGCTGACCCTGACGCTAGCAGTCAGCTATGGGTCGCTGACCACTGCAGCTCATGCACTCCAAAACCAGCATAAAGACGTTAAGTTAAGCATGACCAGATAATGAAGATACACTGGCCAAATGATTCAACAGTAAACTCGCAACTGTATGGGTGTGACTATGTGCTGAATTAACTCAACTCTTGAATAGGTTTCTTTGGTAGTCGGTTAAACTTGCTCGTCTTATATCCCGAGACTTTAATATGCCTGAAATGTCATATGAGCGGACTTAGGAGGGTTTAGTATGGGGCTAGCTACCCCATCATGTATAAACTATTTTTGTTGTTTGCGAATGCTCACAATGAGTAGGTTATTCTTTTGTGCGCCCTGAACAGGGCGTTAAGTGACGAGTTGCAGCAGCTTTCCTCATATCTCGAGCGTGCTAATGAAGGTGGACCGGGTCCTCCAGGCGGCTGTGATATGCTTGGCTTCAACAGTGTGTCACTTACTACCACGGGGGATTACATCGGTACCTCACCTTGTTAGCCAGGCTGCCATGAAAACAGCACGTTTACAGGGAGGGCTATTAGGAAGCCGAGGTGAGGGTATTGGTCACTATATTTTGTCCGACCCCGACTAACATGTCTGATCAGTATATTTTGTCCGACCCTGACTAACATGTCTGATCAGTATATTTTGTCAGACCCTGACTAACATGTCTGATCAGTATATTTTGTCAGACCCTGACTAACATGTCTGATCAGTATATTTTGCCTGACCAGATGTTAAGTCTTCCTCCCCATGAATAAACTATAAACCACTAGAAAGAAACAAGAAATCTAAACAAAGCGATTCATGTTCTTCGGCGTTTGTCCTGACAAGGATGTGTTGTAGTTTACAGCTTATAGTTGTCCATCACAAGTGACGAGGACCACTCTCTTTGTTCAGCCGTATCTCTTGCTGTGTCCGCTGAAACGGGTGACTTGCGCAGTAATTTGAATTAAAGTGAGGAAAAAACTGTGCCTTTTGTCAACCTCACTCGCAGAGCCTAAGCTACCCTTTGCCAGTGGCAAGACTTTCATCGAGACGACCGGAGATAGCATAGGATGCAGATTTTGCCTCAGGGTTACCACCGAAGCCTTTCCATAAACATGTAACGTAATCCGCAGGGTAGAAAGGTGGGATGGCATCTAACGCAGTTTGTTGTGCCTTTTCAATAACCACAAGAGGTCGTATGGACAGCACTCAGCGTGTGAGTGGGTCTGGCATCTCTTCCCAGCTGTATTCAGCTCATCATAGGAGCATAGTTTACAGCAAAGCTGCGATATCTGATGTCAGGTGACTTTTTTTGGTATTGGATTTGCCTTTCACTGTGATCCCTACTCTCTTAGCCAGACTACATCAGTGTAGCCCGTTTACAGGGCCGCCGCTAGGAGGCAGAAAAGGGTCTTGGTCAGCTTCGGTTCAATGACGATGATGCAAGCAGCCATCTAAGAGTTGTTGGCTGTTGTCAGCTCATTCAGTTTGCTGTATCTTCAGTCCATGCTACCTTTCAAACTCAGTAAAATATCTGTGCTTGACACGTGCAACGGCAAGCATTGGGGATCTTTCAACCCTAGAGGGTTTAGGGGACAGCGTGGCCTAGTGGTTAAGTGACACGGCGCACAATCTGAAGGTGCTGGGTTCACAGCACCGGTCATTACCTTAGGGAAGCAAACCCTTAGAAAATGCAGGAGGAAGCAGACCCTTACATAAAATGCATGCTGAAATCAGATGCACTGGGCCGACAGGCGCAAATTAAAAACAGTGCAACATACACTGAATTGGGGAAGAGAGAAATAAGACGACCCCAAAACAAAAAAACATCCCTAGAGGATTTGAGCATGTGGTTGATAACCTCATTTTGTAAACCAAACACTGACAAACCATCACTTACAGAAAGAACATCGCTGGAACAGATTATTTTTTGTAATTTGGAATACTGAAATTCAATCAGGGAGATTAGTGCCCGTTAGCAGGTAGACAAAAGTTATACTTTTGTTCTATTTATCATGTCGACCTTAGAAGAACTATCTCGTGCCTTCCCTGGTTTGCCATTCGGATTCACTGTTAGTAGAAATGTCTTGTATCCTCCTTGCAGCTGACTAGGCCTGAACTCTATCCAGTCTCTAGGATTTTCCTTGTAGACATTTAGCATACCTAGCAATAAAGGACATGAGACTGCCTTTGGTGGAGCTGCTACATGCTAGGCTGACACTATGATAGATCTCACGACTGGGCATTTATCACCATCTATCTTTAGTCCACTTGTGTTGTTAGAAATTGTGGGCAGGTGTGACCTACTTTCAAATTTGTTTGCAGGCGAATATCTGCTGGTGACTTGCCAGGTCAATCCCAGTATCTGTTACCAACCGTTAGGTTGGTAGCCTCTGGAATATACGATCGCCTATTTTTAGGACTGGTGATGGTGGAAGCGTAATTTAGAACAAGGTAGACCCGTAGCCTGTGAGGCACCATATCTATGCCACTCTGCTAACCACATAACCAAGACCTGATATTATAGCCACATTCCCCTTTTTGCAACATACTTTGTGGGATGAGAAGTCCTAGAATAATTTGAGTTGATTTTTAACGTGATTTTTGTCAGAGCAGTGACCGTTGAGCCTACTGTTTTTGATTTCCAACTGTAAAGGGATTTTTTAATGTGTGCGCCACTGTACATGGGGGTCTGATCTCACTACTAATCAGGGAAATTTTTTACCAGATGATCCTCATGAAAAAGAATACCGGTCTCCACCGTGATTTGAACCCGCGACCTCCAGCACCCAAGGTGACACCTTACCTCGAGAGCACTGGGTCCCCCTTTATACCCATCACTTCTAGGAAATGTCCGCACCAATGGTAATCGGTGCCTTTGCATAAACTGACTTGAAATCCCGTTATTCAAACAGACAGGCTATGCATACTACCAGGCAGCTGAAGGCTATCCGTAGTTCATTATTTTTCAATGTTACTTCATACAGCTTACTATGCCTGGAAGAACGTTGATTGATATTGGAAGTGTTTTTGTCTGGACAGCGACTAATGGCCTACTCATACCAATTTGAAACTGTCAAAGGTTCTTTCACATGCACACAAGATCTCAAGAGGTTTCCCTATCTCACCTTTGAGACCAAGCGACGCTTGAAACCATACCATTTCGACCTTTTGTTTCTTGAGGCAACTGCCTTTACCTCTCAGCCATAGCGGTAATATTATCAGTATTTATTTAAAACAAAATTAAAGCAGCACCCAGAAGAGTTCGTTTAAATCAACTTTAATATATTCAGTCTCATCAAACAAAACAAGTATAATTTTATAGATAAAAAAAAATTTAAAAAATTATATACGTAATACAACTATACAGTGTACAAAATATGCAAGTTTGTACAACAAACATTCCAAACTGGCAGGTCAACAATGATACACAGTAATAAAGGCACTAA
The DNA here is from genome assembly GCA_036924085.1 of Ariolimax columbianus. Classification (NCBI taxonomy): domain Eukaryota; kingdom Metazoa; phylum Mollusca; class Gastropoda; order Stylommatophora; family Arionidae; genus Ariolimax; species Ariolimax columbianus. Next base: position 98,084,664 of record JAVGWX010000002.1, read on the forward strand.
AAATAATTTTCTTATAATCATCTGTTCATTTATATAATGCATTCAATTTTCCACAAATGAAAGATTAAATTAACATGAGCTGAATTGGAAACTGGGGGAATAAAAGAGTGGGAAGGTAAAATGACATGGTAAGTAGTAGAAACCAGGGCAACTGGAGACGGTTGGAGCTCAAGCTGACGGCAAAATAGAAACTGGTGAAGAGCAACCACTTCAGCACTATGTTTCAAAAGGATGTCATTGACCTTTTCATTTCAAATGAAGCATAGGGCCTCAACTACAGTTGGTCCCTTTACAGGAAGCCTGTATCCGAACATATGCTGTTTAATAGTAATGGTTTAACACTAGGTAGAGCGCCCTAGGCACAACCTACTTTAGTTACCTTTTACAGCATGTTTGGACAGTTATAGTGGTCCCATTCTGTCAACCTGGGTACTACTAGAGTGGTTTTAAGGGAAACGAGATGGACAAAATCATAAGCTAAATTTCAATTAACATTCCGTCTGTGGTTGAAAGTGGAACGCCTGCGAATACCATCTGTCAAGTACATCTGGGACGACGATTTCTCTTGCCAGGAACTGCATCTTAGAGTATTACATTGGGAAAACCATGAGGGCATATAACATGGCCATACCAGCAAAGCTATCATGAATTGACAATTGAAAGGTCTGGATATGGTCTTATAGACTGTCGGGCACTATTATATATCCTGATATTCGTGACGTGATCTCGACACGATATTCCAAGGATTATTTGAAAACATTGCTATGACCTAGATTGTCTGCTGCAATGCTGCATTTAATATCCATGTTTTGCAAGCATAAAGGTAAACATATAGGATCAATGTCCACATTAAATTGATTTTTAGTGATCAGAAATATGTTGTTATCTCCAAATCGACTAAGATCACTGATGTGGAACGTTAGAAAGAACCAGACAGAAAGATTGAAATGGTATAAGATCACTAATGTGGAACTGTTAGAAAGAACCAGACAGATATCAGTGGGAGAAGGCGCTGATGTTGGGCAGACTACGCATTAAGAAAACAAGCCAATAACATTACAAGGCTTGTCTCCGTTCTGGAATCCCCAAGACAAGAGAAGTAGAGGCAGACAAAAACACACATGGAGAAGAGAGCTGGAGATAAAGGAAAAGATGTGGACAGAACTAAAATGGATGACTCGTGACAGGAAGACTTGGTGTGTATTTTGATTTGAGTGATTTAAACAAGCATGAAATCGGAAGAGAAGCCATAGTTGAGTTAAACGTACTGATCAAAATGCCCCACCTCACTGTAGGTCTCCTGGAAACAGGCTGTGTCAAACAGGCTGTGCCAGAGTAAAAATCTGGCTAACGAGGCAGGGGATCGACAAGATGATCCACATAGCGAATCTACTGAGAAGCCTTGCATTGCGTTACAACCAGGATGATCCAAGCACCACCTACTGCAGTAAACTTTGGAATTTGAGAAGAGTCCCTATCCCTATAACCCGCCACTAAAGAAACGTCAAGAGATATGGGTAGGTTCCAACAAAAACAAGCACAGACGATTACTACATGCAACTATATTACTATATCCTGTTGGTTTGCTGGTATTCTGCCATCGTTTCCTCAGGCTGTGTAGTCTCCGCTTTGTGACAATATTTTAAATACAGAATGTAATTATTCAGCTACCGCCCAACAGGAAGCTAAATTGCCCATTAGAGGCCAGGTTGAAGAACACAGCTGTTAACTAAGACAAAATGTCCTTTTCAGAATGGATGCAGAAGAAAAAATGAGAACCAATTCATATTTAATTCATGTCAAATGCCAACCCACATTAAATGAATTGATTTAGAATGACAACCCTTCAGATAGATTTCAAATGATGACTCACACATTGAATTTATTTCAAATGATGACCCACACATTGAATGTATTTCAAATGACAATCCAAACATTTATTATTTCTAATGACAACACACAGGCAGTACATTAATTCAAGTGACAACCTACATGTATGTAAATTCACTCAAATAGCTATTCCAATACTTACACATTATTATACTGCACTTATTAATCAGTGCGAAATATTATTCTGCCATGGTATTACCAAATAAATTAAGCGTCACGGGGAAGAACTTTTTCAACCAAGTGTAACAGGTTGAGAATCCCTGAATTATAAATATGACAGAATAACTAGAGCAGGGGTTCTCAACAGGGGGGACATTTTAGGGTTTCAGGGAGGAAATTAGGACCACTATGCAGCAAAATGTTATGTCCTGTAGAAATTGTAGTTTGTTTTATATTTTATCTGCAACATTCAATAAACTTTACAGTTGAAATGGAGCAAAAAAAAGGTTGAGAACAGCTGATCTAGAGGAATAGAAGACACATATGCGAGTCTATTCACAGGAACATTGGTTGATATTTGTGAGTCTATCAAGAAGAAGAGAAGTAGATATACATTACTATCTAGAGTAACAGTAGTAGATATATGCGAGACTATAAAGAGGAATAAAAGTAGATATATGTGAGTCTATTTAGAGGAATAAAAGTAGATATATGTGAGTCTATTTAGAGGAATAAAAGTAGATATATGTGAGTCTATTTAGAGGAATAAAAGTAGATATATGTGAGTCTATTTAGAGGAATAAAAGTAGATATATGTGAGTCTATTTAGAGGAATAAAAGTAGATATATGTGAGTCTATTTAGAGGAATAAAAGTAGATATATGTGAGTCTATTTAGAGGAATAAAAGTAGATATATGTGAGTCTATTTAGAGGAATAAAAGTAGATATATGTGAGTCTATTTAGAGGAATAAAAGTAGATATATGTGAGTCTATTTAGAGGAATAAAAGTAGATATATGTGAGTCTATTTAGAGGAATAAAAGTAGATATATGTGAGTCTATTTAGAGGAATAAAAGTAGATATATGCGAGTCTATTTAGAGGAATAAAAGTAGATATATGTGAGTCTATCAAGAGGAACAGTAGTAGATATATTCAAGTCTTTAAAGAAGAACAGTAGTAGGTATGTGTGAATCTATGAAAAGGAATAAAAGTAGATTTATGCGAGTCTATCAAATGGAATAAATGTAGATATAAAGTAGATATATGCGAGTCTATAAAGAAGTACATATATATGCAACAAAATTAGATTAATGTCTTTCCAGAGAAACAGTAGTCGATACATGTTGAGTCTTATCGAGAGGAACAGTAGTAGATATATGCAAGTCTTATCAAGACAAATAAAGTAGATCTATTTGAGTCTATGGGGAGTCACTGTAGTCGATGGTAAGGCACTTGCCTCTCAAAGTGATTAATGGAAATGGTAGGTGATCGAATCCAGCAAGTTTGAAGCAACCCCTGGTCCCAAGGGGAATACAAGACCAGAGTGTCTGGTCTGCATATTGAGTTACCTCCAGCCATCTCGACTGGTCGTCTTGCCATTGGTCCAAGGTTGCTCGGGAGCAGAGAGTGAGGTTGATGATCATCGCAGTTTCTTCCTCACTATAATCCAAGTTACATAAAGACGAAACCGTCTGATGTTGCCATCATTGCATGCGATGGGCAACTAACGAGATGAACAGAAGTAGAAGCCCATCAGTCAGAATAGATCAGCGTTTCCCAAAGCATGTGTTATCAAGTCAAACTATGTATGCAGAGAAACTTTAGGAGTGATAGATTATTTCTTATTCTAAAGTAGCACAAACTGTGTGTAATGAATGAATTATATTTCATAAACTGAACATCCAGCTGTTACATGGATCAAAATGAAGCAATACGAAGGTTGGGCATGGGATAGTTATTTAAGACTGGTAATATATTCAATTTTGACGTTTCCTATCTAGACCATGTCACGAACAAGGCAGTTCAGGACACCGTTAAGAGAGAAGTCGGCCAATATAAAGACCTATTGAGTATGGTAAAAATACGCAAGTTCACATGGTATGGGCATGTTTCAAGATCGTCTTCGGTTGAACAAGACAGTCCTGTGCCTGGGGAGCGTAAGAAACACCAGAGAGTGGACGAAAAGGCCCATAGCTACAACAAATATCCTGGCACAAAACCAAGTGGAGTGGCAGGAACTGGTCCAACTAACTGCAGTATTTGTACCCCAATGACATTTCAGGTTACGAGACTGATGATGATGAATATATGTCATTACACTATGCTTGGAACAGTATAGAAACAAATTTATTACTACTTCATTCCTTTTCTATCTCTCCAATACAATTTTGTCTGCTCCTGAACTGGGATCTAAATTGTCCATTGTATGCAAGTCGGCCTTTGGTTTTTAATTTCACATTTTGGCAGTTGTCAGTGTTTCCAAATGACATGAAAATCACTGGTTCTTATATCTGGCAGAACAGAATAAGACTATAAAACTATTATACATGCCACAAAAGGATGACAAAGCATGGCTATGCACGTGACAGAGTTTGGTTGACTTAAAAGAGCAGCACAAACCACCAATACAAAATTATATTTCAATTGTGGACCAGGCTCCCCAAAGGTGGTCAACAGTAGTGATATCCCTCCTACTGCCTTACATGTTACCTGTTTACAGGAAAGGTTTGTCCAACTTGAGAAATCTACACCGTGCTATCTCCAGTCTCGACTATGTCATGCCACTGGACCAAGATAACTCAGGACAAAAGAAGTTGACCCAAATCTTTCTCACTTAAATCTATTTAAACACAAGAAACAGCGCCAGGTCTATATTTACTTATGCGATGCTGTGTTGAGGACAATAAAAATATGCTAAAATGAGCAATGAGTTTTAGCCCTGTTTTGGAATTTAGACATTTGTCAATTAGTGTTCCATTCTTAACCAGACCATATTAGTGTAGGGGGGTACGGTCAACATAAGTGGATAAAACATAACATTTGCTAAATTGTGACCAAATAAATAAAACCAATCCGAAACAAGTGGATGAGTTTGTTGTTATATAGGCAGCATTCCTTCTTGGTTTGAGATTTACATGTTACTAGTTCTCACTATAATCTATTTATTTGTTCTCACCAACCATAAGGTCATAATAGGTCCTTTGTGGGAAGAGGTGTAATCTTGGCAACCTCATGGAAAATCCTGTGAATAAGATACAATATGGATATCAAACATGAGATTTGTAGCAACAATGAAACAATAATTTCTTCTTCTTCTTCATCGTACGCTGTTTACAGCAATATTCAATGAAAATCATTTAAACGATATTACATGTATCAAACGATATTACATGTATAAAACAATAAGATTGAAGAAAAATGTTTATCTTGCATTGAGGATTGTTATGCTGTGTCGCAAAGAAGACATCTGGTCAGGCAAAATATACTGATCAGACATGATAGTCATACTGGCCAAAACCCTAACCTTGGCTTCCTGGAAATGGGCTGTTTTCATGGCAGCCTGGCTATCAAGGTGAGGGATTGACATGATCTGTATAGTAGTGAGATGAAACCAAGCATAGCACAACCGCCTGAGGATCTAAGTAAATCATCAGCATGCTCGGGATGCATGGAAAGCTACTGCAACCCACCACTTAACTTCCTTTTTAGGGTGCACAAAATGGTAAACTTAGTCATTGTGGGGATTCGAAACGGTTATGTTGTGTCAAATGTTACAGTTCAGCTGCAATATCTGTGCCTTTCGGCCCAGCAAATCTGATTTTGGGAAATTTGTAAAACTATGGGTTCAGCAATCCTAGTCCTTGGTTGAAGTGTTACTTGCAGGGCAGTAATTGGTCCTAAAAAGATTAGGCCCTGTTCCATGACACCAGCTCTAGGGTAATTGCTTTATTGTATATAAACTATGGTGTTAATGCTATAGTAATGACTGAACATACTGCTTTTAAACTTCTGTCATGTGTGATTAGACAAAAAAACAAGCGATTTTAAAATTTGTTTTAGATTTTGGAAAGAATTTCTTCTGTTTTTCACTTGGCTCATTCTCAATCTCCCGCTACCAAGCCCTGAAAGGGATTAAGTAGCAGAATGTAGTCCAGAGAACGGAATGCGTTGTAGTTTACAGCTTGACTGCGATATCTGCACCTTTCGGTCCAACACATTCTTCTTCTTCATCGCACGCAGTCAGACAGTAACCATTATTTTTTCGAAAAAAGCGGCGATCATCCTGAGGCTGTCGACACTGCCATAGAGCTTGTCTTGCCACTGGTAATGGCCACATCTGCTCTCTCTGATCCTCGTATGTCGGGCAGTTCTGCAGCAGATGCTCAGCGGTCATTTTCTCGGTACCACACGGGCATTCGTCGGTGCCACCTATCTTCAATTTGTTGAATAGGTGGTACCTCAGTCTATTGTGGCCAGTGCGAAGTCTGAAGACAACGACCTGCTCTCTTCTGTTCAACTGGTAATAGGCATCGTTTTTGGTGTAGCCGGTATGTTCAGTTTCCCATTTGGTCATGTATCTGGCTTTAATAAGCCGTTTTGACTCTTCGTACGTCATACTAGTATCTGTTTGTGGTAGTCTTGCACCTTCTTTTGCCAGTCTGTCTGCCTCCTCGTTGCCTTGGATGTTGCAGTGTGATGGGACCCACTGTACCACTACCCTTTTTGGTGCGGACTGCTGGCATAGTTGACAGAGTACTGCTCTTAAGTCATTAAGCTCAGTGTTTTTCTGGCTTTTTAGCGCTGTGACTACGGCCAGAGCATCTGTAAGCAGGACTGTATGGCTTTCATTTTCTTTGTGTGTCACCATTTCTTCCACTGCCGCCCTCAGTGCCTCCGCTCTGAAATTGCTTGTGTACTTACCAGTAGCGAATGACAGTGTTATTTTTCTGCCATTTGGTAGGTTCAGGAATGCTCCTGCCACTCCATTCTGTGTAGTGTTTGTTACAGAACCGTCGGTGTATGCATGGGTCCAGTCCATGCTTGGGTAGTTTTTCGATATAAAGCTTAGGGCAGTATTTCTCCTTTCTTTTTCAGTCTGGCAGTTTTTGTTTCCTATACCTGGTATATTTTCTACCATCTCTGGAAATATATCCTGCCTCCAGGTAGGTTTTCTTACAGTAGTGATGGGCTTTGGTGTTGTTAGTGCGTTTATGGGATCTTCGTGCATCTTTGCTTTGGCTATTTCTGCAAAGTTTCTCCGCTTTAGTTTCCCATTTCCCAAATTGTTTAGTCTCTGGTGCATTGGATGGTCAGTCAGTCTTCTGAGTTTCTCTGACTGCAGCTGGGCTTTGCAGTCTCTTCTATCGGTCATGGATTGCAGTTTTGTAATCTTTTCAAGTTCTACAATTGGCATTGACTTCATGCCTCCTGTTATAACTCTCATGGCTTGGTTTTGAAGTTTGCTAACTTTATCGAAGTTCGCCTTTGCTGCTGTTGTCCATGCCGCAATGCCATACTCGAGAACTGGTCTCACTCTTCCAGTCCAGTGTACAGTTTCTTTAGTATGCTTTCATCTGCTCCCCAGCTTGTGCCAGCAAGTTTCCTCATGATTACCATTCTTTCTCTGGCTCTCATTCGGTTTCTCTCGATCTGACTTTTCCATGTCATGCGCCGATCAAATGTGACTCCCAGATAGTTTGGGTTGTCGTTTGGCTGCAGGAATTTGCCATTTAGGCTTAATTTGGTGATTTGGGGTTTGATTGAAAGCGAGAATATTGTACATGTGGTTTTCTCCTCGTTTATTTTGACCAGCCATGAGTTCGCCCACTCTTCCAGCAATGTTAGGGCCTGCTGCATCCGATTTCTTGCTATGGTGAGATTCTTTTCAGAGGTCCACATAGCCAGATCATCTGCAAACATTGAGCTATGGACTCTTCTTGGTATATTTTCTGTAATGTCGTTTATATACACCAGGAAGAGTGTGGGTGACAGTACTCCCCCTTGGGGTACTCCCTGCTCGAGTGTCACCTTTTTGCTCATCTGCCCTTGTACTTGGACTCTGGCCGTTCTTTTTTGGTCCAACACATTCGACTTCAACAAGCATTTTTTGAGTACCAGATTAGCATTCCCTCTTCGATCCCTTCTCCTTAGCCAGTCTGCCCTGCTGCAGCCTGTTATCCAGGATCACCGCGTGGAGGTGTAGAAGGGTCTTGGCAGCTCTGGTTTGCTGGCCATGACGCTAGTAGTCAGATATGGGTCGCTGACCACTGCAGCTCATGCACTCCGCATCTTGATCCCCTGTTTTTCATTTGAATTTTAAGATTTGCCCATTATTGAGAATGGGGGAAGTTCAGTTCCTGCAAAAACAAATTTTTCTGAAGTAGATCCATTTAGTTAGTTTATAGTCAAAGTGACAGATGTAGCCATTACGGTAAAGATTGATAGTAGTATAGTACGATTTTCCCCACAAATTTCGTTGTTGCTTCCTCTAACCAAAGGACGCCACTACCGGGTGAGCCTATATGTTTGTGCTATTTTTCACCACTATCACATTCTTCTTGTATATCAGAAACTAACATACATACAATAGCAAAAATAACACCAACAAGTTCTTTATTAATATATGTCTCCAGATAAAATAAAGTTCTCAAAATCAACAACCACACCAGGGCATGACTTGCCGAAAAATTATGCACATACAGGAAATAGACGTAATTTTGTAAACTGGAAAGCAGAAGGTTAAAAAATAAATTCAGATACTTTTTAAAAACACCCTTATGCGTGTGCCAATGTACATACGTGCTTATGCTCACACATTATGGTCCCCCTACATTGAGTACATAACACTAGAACGCTGAAATTCAGAACAAAACCGAAAGTCATGAAAAAGATGTTTAAGAAAAATTCATTAGAGGCATGGATGGAACATAAGTCATATTTGAAAGGAAATTGAACGATCTTACAAAAGTTGACAAGATGAGATGATCAAACCAAAAACTACTTACTCATGTGAATATTTTCTGTGGATTGTGGACAGCCGAGGTGCAGGAGACGCAAGCAACATGGTGTTCAGGGTGACGACAAGATCTTTGATGTCTTCAGTCGTGTAGCCACTTGATTTCACAACATCTCCTTCCTGAAACAAAACCATAATTGTTAGATCAATAATGTGTGCATTTTAATTGTGTCTAGATATTATGGGAGGTAAAATTATTTTGTTTGCCCCCTGTGTGGCCGCTATTTCTCTTTAGACTACTACTTTTGCTTTACTGATGTTGACATGGGGTGTTGCAGAGAGGAGGGAACTGTAGATTTGTTATCTCAAGGTTAGAGACTTGTGCTGTCATTGGGTTCAACTTCCTGAGTGTGTCAGAAACACCCTTGATCCACCTACACCGAGGACAGCCCCTTGTACATGAACCGGAAACCTGTATATGATATGCTCTCGCTGCAGGCTGGTCATGTATTCAGACTAAATGACCAATCTACTTGATTTTTTTTGGGCACCAATGTAGCATCAACTGGGTTTGTCCTCACTATCTGCCTCAGAGTGGTGCTGTGGCATTGGTCGCGGATTTACAACTGTTTCGTGCTAAAGGTTAAAACCACTCTTTACATTTAGATATTCAAATTCACCTGACTATGGTCACCCAATCAAATGGTCAAAATAATTTTGTCACTGTCTTAGTTTGGTTTATCAAAACAAAGGTAGCTGCCAATTAGACTTGTGATTCGCATTCTGAGGTATTAGACTGTGTTCCATAAGCTAATCTATCTTCTGTGTCTTCTTGCCTTTACCGACGATCCTTCTGCAGGTTCACCTACAGAAACTCTTACAATCTTAACCTTCTGCATGCGATAGAGTACTTATTTAATATCGTCAATCCACCTTCATCTTTTGACCTTTCTCATACTCTAATAAAGCCTTGTTGGGACTGGCCTAGTGATTCATTAGTAGATATTCAAAATCCTAAAAAGGGAACTAAAGGAAATCTTGTCAAAATTTCAGTTGACATTATTGAAATTGAAAAAGAGTCCTAAATGCTGTCATAGCTAGGACTGGAGGATAAGTTCTAGCCCAATCAAGTAGTCCTAAAGAATTGTGCGAGACATATAGCCTCTGACAGCAAAGTCGAAGTCATGACTGTCCCAAGACAGACTTAGTTTTGCTAAAAGGGGGGGGCGGGGGGGGGGGGGGGGGCGCCGGGCCCTCAGTGGTCTCGAGGTAAGGTGTCCGCCTCATGTGCCAGAGGTTTCGGGTTCGAATTATGGAGACCTGTGATTTTTTCAAGTCGAATTTCTGGGAAAATCCCCATGATCTGAGACCGGACTCCCGTATTCAGTGCCGAGCACATTACAAATTCCTTGGCAGTTAGAAATTGAAAAAAGTAGGCCTTCGAAAAGAGTAGGCTTAACGGTCGCTGTCCAAACAAAAATTCTAATTAAAAATCTACCCAAATTATTTGTATCTTCCCCCAGGCCTAGTAAGCTGTAAAATACCTACTACATAATAGCTGAAGCATTTGGCTACCTTACAACAGATATTAGCATGCCTGTTTGAATACTATGATTCCAAGTAGCAATGGGCGAGTCTTTGGTGCCTCTAAAAACCAGATGCTTTGGGTAGATGACTCAATTGGCCTGGAAAGGTAACTTGTCACGAACAGACAAAGACGCCCAAGGTAAAGAAGAGAGTTAGACCAAGAAACACACAGAGAAGAAACCATGCAAATTAACTTCGGTACCTGCACCTCAACTGGACAGAGGTAGAAAGGACAGCTCAAGACCAAACTTGCTGGAGGAGGGTTGTCAATGACATATGCCCCGAAAAGAGCATTGATAATGACTGCAAATACTTGGATGCAGGCTTACTATAAAGGAGCCAGCTGTGCTGGTGCCCTATGCTTACCTTGGAGTGGAAAGGTGAATCAATCTTCCAAGCACATTGTAAAAGGGAAATGAACATTGTGCAGAAGGCTAGCAAACTCATGCAAAACTACTGTAAATGCTCAAATACAGATTGAGTATACAAAAATGAACCTTTGCCACACTTATGCCGCCGCAAAGCGACTGACGGCACGAAAATTGCATCGCGTAGGTCAGTGCACGAGACTTATGATGTTGCTGCATAGCTACGCGTTCTAATCAAATGTAAAAACGGCTATGTAGAAATAGTTTGAACAATCCCGTTTTTTAAATTGTAGAGTTCTGATTTCCGTTGAGTGTACGGTTAGATACCAACATTAGCGATTTTGAAATTATTTTTAGATGTTTTGAAATTTGTTTTTTGCTGGGATTTGAAGATTCACCCATTGTTGAGAATGAGGGAGTTAAGTTTCTGCAAAAGATTTTGCTGAGGTAGATCAGTTTAGATTTTTTATTTAGATATAACAATTACATTTATAGTTGAAAGTGACAAAAGATTTTGCTGAGGTAGATCAGTTTAGATTTTTTATTTAGATATAACAATTACATTTATAGTTGAAAGTGACAAAAGATTTTGCTGAGGTAGATCAGTTTAGATTTTTTATTTAGATATAACAATTACATTTATAGTTGAAAGTGACAAAAGATTTTGCTGAGGTAGATCAGTTTAGATTTTTTATTTAGATATAACAATTACATTTATAGTTGAAAGTGACAAAAGATTTTGCTGAGGTAGATCAGTTTAGATTTTTTATTTAGATATAACAATTACATTTATAGTTTGAAAGTGACAAAAGATTTTGCTGAGGTAGATCAGTTTAGATTTTTTATTTAGATATAACAATTACATTTATAGTTGAAAGTGACAAAAGATTTTGCTGAGGTAGATCAGTTTAGATTTTTTATTTAGATATAACAATTACATTTATAGTTGAAAGTGACATGATTTTGGTAAAGAAAACAAAAAATATCTGTCATACAACATTTTCCCATTGCTGGGGGAGTCCATGTGTTTTGAAGGCTGAGGAATACAGGCCTCTTCGCTACTTCTGTCGCCACGCCGTGTGCTGGCTATGTTTGTTTATTTCACAACATAAAAACAACATATGTCATATCGGAGATTCAAATCGCTGCCATCCTTGTCGGCAGGCAGTCCTCGAAACCATTCAGCCACGCCCTACTCATTACGGTAAACATTGGCAACCTGTTTTTTGTTTGTTTTCTTTTTTCAACCAAAGGACTACGCAGGCGAGTGAGTTTATACGTTTGTGCTGTTTTTCAACACTATCACCATCTTCTTGTATTTCAGAAACTAACACACACACACAACAAAAACACCAGCAAATTATTTCTCTACTCACTAACAAATCATATCAATAAACCATCAAATAAAAAGGTCAGTCTCTACAACCATTGTGTGTGTTAAAAGCCGTGCTGAAAATTAATGCAGAGGCAGGGAAAATTGCGTCAATTTTTTAATGTAGGGTTGAAAAGGTTAAACAAAATATGTAGCATGAATTTTTTCCTCAGGCCAATACAACTGTCATTACCCAGGTTCCTTCACTTCTCATCTTCTGTGCTATATAGAGGGCAGCAGCTGCTTTCATAGAGTCCCTAGCTACCACCAGGTCGTATTCCATCAGGGACTTCTCTAGGATATAGCGGGCCAACGTCAAGGTTTGTATAGACATTCGGGCCACCTAGAATTAAACACAAAGCAGCACAACTGAAAAATAATGAACTTTTTCCTAAGAGTTTTTATATTTGTTTTAAAATCAACATTATAAATAGTTCTAACATGGTTCCTAGAAGCTAATATCCATTTGTATCAGACAGCCAAGTTTCTACAGATTGTAATTTTCTTACACTTGGTTGGATTTAGTAATCTGCTACCTTGCTGATGACCCTGGTGAGGGGATGAGCAAGGGGTTTACAACATACCTTTGCATATCTACGAAGGAATCTGTATGATATAGGAATTCCCAGGTCAAAATCAACTGTCTTCAGGACTTCAATCTCCATGGAGATGAACTGGTCTCTGTCAAATGCGTTGTCACAGATGTAAGTGAAGTCTTCAATCAAAGGCGGGCAGCGCTCCTAAATAAAGTAAGAAAGTATAAAATGCTTAATCAACGGTATACTGGTACCTCACTGCTCTAGATCTAAGTTGGACATGTACCCATATAAGTACATAATTTGTTTGCATTGCAGTTGTTATTTGTTGTTTTAATTTGTATTATTCTTTGCCCTTGACTTCTGGTCATAATTCAGATTCTGGTCATTTCTGTTCCAGCTCTTGTGTCAGAACTATACTGGTCAATCTGATTATCATCTAAGGGGAGTCATGGCATCGAGGCTGGGGATTGAACTCATTTGCCTTTGTAAGGTTAAAGACATAACTTAATGAAGTCTCTTCATCTTACACAGTTGTATCTGTCATTGGGACTACATTGGTGTATTCCAAACCCATTCATTCAAAAGGACCATATTTTAAGGTGATAAAAGGTTTTCTTAAATGAGCGGTTGCACATAAAAGGATTGAAATGGTATAAAATCACTAATGCGAAACTGTTGAAATGGTATGTGTGTGTGGCGGATGCAGCACAGTGAATGATAGCTGGCAGCTTGCAACAGGGTCAGTGAATCAGAGCTGACCAAGACCCTATGTCATCTCCAAGTGGTAGCATTGGAAACAGCCTGCACTAGTATATACCCTGTACTCCCAAAAAGCAAGCTGAAGCCAGATCTGTTAGGACAAAGGGTGCAGATATAGCAGAAGTGCTGTAAACTAGGCCAATGTTCTTTTCAGAATGAACGCCAAAGAAATTGAAGATCACAAATGTGAAGATTTTTTTTTAAAATCTGAGAAGCAACAATGGAACGAGAGGTCAGAAGATATTGGTGCTGGATAGTACTTTGCAGAGGTGTTTGCGCTTTTGCAGTCAATGTCAAGTTGAAGAATGTGCATTGATTTTGTAGTTAGTGAGTGGAGCTTTATAAAGTATTAGTGATAGCTGGTGTGCCCATACATTTTTCTCTTTGTGTGGTGAGCCCTGAGCAATACATGTTGCACCATCTCATATGGATGTAGCTGTGGTAGTTTGGTTATGTTCTCATTCAGTCTAATCTATTTATGCATTGCAAGTCTGACCTGTTCTGTCCTTAGTTGGACGATTATGCTCTGTTCCTTGCATTGCAGTTTCAGTGAGTTGGCATTAATATACTATTGATAATTTGTCTTCATTGGAATGTTTAATATTTTGGTATTTGTTTTATAAAACAATGGAAAATTTGGATGTCATAGTATTGCTAAGAACTGATATTTCCCCACATTTGCTTTTTGAGTTCTTTCTTCTATCTCTTCCCTCTCCACATAGACAACCTTTTTGAGTTCTTTCTTATATCTCTTCCCTCTCCACATGTAAGACTACCTTGTAGATGCTGGAGAGTTTGTGCACCTTAATGATACCAGAAGCTATGCTAACAGAAGTATTACTCCCGACATGATCACTCAATCCATACATATCCATGGAGAGGTGTCAAACTAAGAAGCCAAGGAACAGATGGAAGTCTACCTAAACACACACACACACCCCCCCCCCACCCCAAATGAGTTAAATGCATTCATCATGTTGACCCACATCTCATTAGCTATTCTGCCTTGAAAACAACCTGTTCTCTGGTATGGCTACGTGGAAGAGAGATAGTGGTCTTGGTCAGTATATTATACCTGACCCTAACACAATGTCCTGGTCAGTATGCTGTGTCTGACTAAACTAGCATCTCAGTTCCCCGACAAGACTTTAAATGAACGCCAAGTGAGGAAGACGGTGTGCTTTTTTTTAAAGAATGCATTGGGATGCCAAGAGCTACCAGCTCAAAGTTAAAAGGATTATATCTTCACTCTTTCCAACCTATCTCCTGAATATGCTCCCTAAAACACATGGAAATAAGACTTATCTGGTAACATTTTTTCCCAGGTTAAAGTTGCTAGCCCTAAACTACATGCCCCCCCCCCCCCCCCCCCCCCCGGAGGACCAGTTTGTCTGGCTTCTCCTCTGCTGACCTATTTAACTTGGTAAAGGTAGTTTCATAGCAGATCGTGCTCTCCGGACTGAAGTAGAAACAGGAATGTACAACGTCACAACTTTGATATCCTAACAGTAAGTCAGGTATCCATTTACAGCTGGGCCTACAGGAGTGTGCCAGCAATGGTAGTTGAACTTTCAAAACTTTGCAGTGAAAACCAAGCATTCTACCACTACATGAATCAGACACTTGGTAAGAGTTCCCCAGTATCATTAAGACACACACAAGCTGTCAAAGCACTTCAAGGAGGAGTACATGGCTTGGCTTCGTTTGTTCTCAATCTCCCACTACCAGACACTGAAAGGGCTTAAGTAGCAGAATGTAGTCCATAGAACAGAATGCGTTGTGTCGTAGTTTACAGCTTGACTGCGATATTTGCACCTTTCGGTCCAACACGTCCGGCTTCAGCAAGCATTTTTTAGTACCAGATTAGCATTCCCTATTCGATCCCTTCTTAGCCAGTCTGCAGCCTATTATCCAGGATCACCGGGTGAAGGTGTAGAAGGGTCTTGGCAGCTTTGGTTCTCTGGCCCTGACGCTAGCAGTCAGCTATGGGTCGCTGACCACTGCAGCTCATGTGCTGCTCAGCATCTTGATCAGGAGGAGTACATGAAAATAGTACCTACTTCTGGGGATGGCGTGGTTAAGTGATAGGGCTCAGAACCGGAAGGTGCTGGGTTGGCTCCCTATCACAGCACCGGCCATTACCCCAGGGAAATAAACCCCTAGAAAATGCAGGAGGAAGCAGACCCTTACATAAAATGCATGCCGAAGTTGGGTGCACTTGACCGACAGGCGCAAAATAAAAAGAGTGCAACACACCGCCTTGGGGAATTGAGAAATAAGACGAACGCAGCAGTACTTACTTCTACAACTTAGTCATCGCTCCTCTTCTACTTTGGGGTGTAGGTTATCTTGTGGTTTATAGCATCTATGTACAAGTCAGTAGCCTGCCTTATGCTCAAACCCTTCTTCGTGTGACTTGAGTTCAGACTTTTCATGGAATAGCAGCCCAATGTCTAGCCCTTCTTGGCTGCCTTAAAAAAAAAATCTGGCATGTTACAATTCTTTTCTCCCCTTTTTAGACCCGGTAACAAATACAGGAAATAACTCACATCAAATTTTGAAGCGATGAAGATAGAGGCAGCACCAATAATCTGCAGAATTTTCTTGTCGACAGACACTCGAGATAAATACATGTCGGTGAGCTTGACGGCCAGATAAAGTGTCTCATGGCACAGTTCAAAGTTCTCCTGAATCTCAACCATCCAGTCTACTAAGATAGCACGCATTTGAGGTGTGATATGGCACAGTTTATCACTCATGTAGGCTGGGATACAAAACATTTTCTGTGGAAAATGCCAACAAAACAAAATATTAACAAGTTCAATCGGACACTGCTAACAATCATATATAAATATCAGCGTTTTGCTGCTTCACTTAGCTACGACCTTCGAGGTTTTTAAATAACCTTATCACCAGCGGAATGTCCTGTGCATGATGTCTTAGACCCATTCTGTGGAGCTGAGCCTGTAGTCTGCAATGTCCTGTTCTGAACCTGAAAATCTTTGTCTGCCAAGTTTGTCTACGCTGTCATTTTCTGGCTTGTATTTATTTTGCTCTCTCCATTCTGTTCTCATGATTGTTTGACATGTCTTTGCTTCTTTATAGCTCTGTGTATGGCGAGTCTGCGCGCCGCTACTTCCACCTATTGTGAGCTCATCTGCTTTCTCGTTTTCAAGGATACCGCAGTGGGCCGGAATCCACTGTAGGACTAGATCTGTTTTTAGAGACAGCAATCCGATGTATTCTATTTCCTGTGAGAGTCTATGTTGTTTGGGGCTTGAGATGGCTTGGAGTACACTCCTGAAGTCTGTTAAAATGAGTGTTTTCCTTGCAGTTATGTTTAGGAGTAAACAACTCATTACTCTGGGATCAAAAGAAGTTTGTAAACTCTTTTCAGCTCATAGGTGACGAAACCAGGTGCGAAAACTTTAAAAATCACCATCTGCCACTACCAAAACGACTTCCGAAACATGCATTTGTGTTTCGTGATTTAGTTTGGGGAACTTCCATTTTTTTGCCGGCTCTACATGATGGTTGCATCCGTGAAGGCGCACCCGACGTTTAATTTTATTTCCAACTGACACTTTTTGCGACAGTTACAATATTTGAAACTAGAACCACTTTTCACAAGTAAAGTTGAACTTCAAGACCTGAGAAATGATTTATTATTTGACATGTGATCCGGATTCATGAATGGATTACTCATGAATATTCAGCGCATGTCTGACCCAAGACTTTGACTGGAAAACAATACGAAAGGTATTGACAAAGCAATTGATGGATACATTGGCAAAATAGATGACATGGTGGGTATCCACATTTTTTTCCACTACAATTTCTAATTGCGCATTAACCATTTCCAGTTTGAAGGCGCAGAAGACCTAAAAACGGCCATCGAAACTAACCTCTGAAACATGCTTGTGTTTCACGATTAAGTTTGTGTCATTTCATTTTTGTACGGCTCTACATGATGGTTGTGTCAGCACATGTGCAATTGAGATTTAACTGAAAAATTTTTTCTGGTAGGTCAACATTAACACGTGTTACAATCTTTGAAAGTCGACATTCATTTCAACGGAAATTGGGCTTCAAGCCCATAGAAATGATTTTGATCATTCCAATAATCACGCATCTCGATTGCTCGTAGATATTCCTCATGCGTTCAATTCAGATTTTGACCGAAAAATAATGAAATGTATAGGTTTTAACAAATATATTGGAAAATTTCACGACATGGTAAGCACGAAAAAATAAATCTTTCTCCAATTTCCACCTACTCTTTAATGTAAAGGTATCTGTACCATACCATCATAGAAAAATCACAAAAGAAAAAAATTGTCTGTTGCTATCACAAAAATGTGGTAAAACGGCCGACCAAACCAGGCTACTGTAGAAAAATTTTATTATGATGAATACGTCACATCCATCTACATAGGTTTTTAACAGGTCAAAGTATTTTGCGTTAGATTACAAATGGATTTGAAATGCTTTATTATTTATCTTCTTTTACATGGATTGGGGGTCAGCCCATTATTGAGAAGGTGAAGTTAAGTTGTTGCAAATGATCTTTGTGAGACTGATATGTTTAGTTTGTTAATGTAGATGAAATTATATAGCTTTTGGTTAAACAGTTGTGCTGGGGAAGAAGACTAACATCTGGTCAAGCAAAACATATTGGTCAAGAGACTGTCGCCTCGGCTTCCTAGTAGCCCTCCCTGGAAACGGGCTGTTTTCATGGCAGTCTGGTTAACGAGGTGAGGGATCGACGTGATCCCTGTAGTAGTGAGTAACACGTAGACGCAGCCAAGCATAGCACAACTGACCCGGCCCACCTTCATCAGCACCCTCACGATGTGAGGAAAGCTACTGCAACACACCACTTAATGTCCTTTTCAGAGCGAGCAAAAGAGTAAACCTACTCATTGTGGACATTCGCAAACAACAACAGCTTGTGCTGATATTATAAAAGATTCCAATGGATTTATTGAGGAGCAATGTTCCTTAATCGGTGAGTCTAAATGTTTGTGCTCTGTTTTTACAAATTTTCACTTTCATCTAGTATCTTAGGGAGCCGCATAGTGCAGTGGTTAGCACGCTGCCTTTGCATCTGAGCGGCCCTGGATTCATTCCCCAGTTGAAGCGGAAATGTTTTTTCAGACCGCAAAGGCTCCCGGGTCGACCCAGCCTTAAATGGGTACCGGTTCAGGCCGGGAAGTAAAAGCGGCGAGGAAGAGGAGATGGCTACCGCCCTCATATAGCTGAGCCTTTGAAATGTGAGATCGCTAACACCTTACACTCCTACGGCAGTAATGCTATGGGACACTTTACTTTCCTAGTATCTCAAAAACTTTAACGCACACACAACAACAACAATAACGTCAACAAGTTCTTTAGTCATTTATGTTTCTACACTATTCATTTCTGTTTCTACACACAACACAATCATATTTATTGACAAACAAATAGATAAGTTACAGACTCTCAAAGTCAACAACCACAGTAATACGTGACGTGCTCAAAATGATGCCAGTGCCGATAAAGTTGAGTTCAATTTTTTAAATTATCTTTATTATGAATACTTTGTGTCATGGACAGTTTATGCATCTTACGATGTTTGGATATTAATTTATGCCCAATTTGTTCAATACCAATGAATTTTATTTAGAATAAAACGTTGACACAGAATTCTGACAATTTGGTACGGACTGAAAAGGGTTAGCCTAAAGGCTATGAAGCAAACAAACCA
The DNA here is from genome assembly GCA_036924085.1 of Ariolimax columbianus. Taxonomy (NCBI): domain Eukaryota; kingdom Metazoa; phylum Mollusca; class Gastropoda; order Stylommatophora; family Arionidae; genus Ariolimax; species Ariolimax columbianus. The sequence goes on from JAVGWX010000002.1 coordinate 98,103,823, forward strand.
AAGTTTATACCTCTCTTCGTTTGTAATAGTCGAAGATATGCTGTGCATAAATTCCTACATTAAAGATATCCGTATAATTCTCTTCATCAACGGACAGTAGGCTTTTCTCAACTTGAACCCCAACTTCAGATTTGCTGCTGGCTGATCCAACATCAGCATCACAATCTTCCTGTTTCAGACAAACAAAATTGAAGCAAGATTAGTGCATTAGGAAAAGGAATGGCAAGCACATGGTTTAAGAAAAATAAGAAAGAAAAAAAAAACCCACTTTAAGCGGGGGCTCGACTTCATTGCCTCGGGTTTTCCCCCCATTTTAGCTAGGTCTCTCTCAGCAGATGGGTGCCCCATCTGTCGAGAGCATTGCACAAAGCACGAACTCCGTAGCTCCAGCGATGAACTCAGGGATCTCCGGAAAAAAATTGACATCATGGACCGACCGTCGCATCTCGAAATTGAAGCTCAGGATTCAAAACTTCATAAATAATTTCAAACTTCAAAACAGCACTATTCCAGGGATCTATGTATAATGATTTGGAATTTATTCTTTAGACATGCCACACTGTTCATTAAACAACTGTAAATCGTGCAGAAAATTGTTTTAAAAAGAAAAAAGGTAAAGATAATCAACAGACTTAACTGATAGTAAATGAAGTATTAGAGACCAGTATAATAAGCTACAGCTCTTGTGAGTTCCCTTCCACTTTTGCATCCATAAGTCAGATACCCATTTACAGCTGGGTTGACTGCAGTATGTTGGCTGAGGGAGCTGAACTGTGTATCTTTGCCATAAAAACCGAGTGCTCTGATCCTACAATAATTTGTTTTGAAATTTGATTTTACATTCTGCGTTCGTTCTCAATCTCCCGCTACCAAGCCCTGAACAAGGCTTTGCAAGTAGCAGGATGTAGTCTGGAGAATGGAATGCGTTGTGTCTCTAGTTTACAGATTGACTGCGATATTTGCACCTTTTGGTCGGACACATCCGTCTTCGGTAGATGATTTTTTCTTGCGGGCAAAAGTTAATTATTTATTGAAGGATTTTTATTCTAAGTTTCTTTCTCTTAAGGGGTTAATGCAGATTAATCACAGTAATATTCCTTTAAAGCTGAGGTCTCTCACATATTACTTCTTGTTCGTTCTCAATCTCCTGCTATCAAGCCATGACAAGCGCTTTGCAAGTAGCAGAATGTAGTCCAGAGAACGGAATGCGTTGTAGTTTACAGCTTGACTGCGATATTTGCACCTTTCGATCCAACACATCCGACTTCAGTAGACATTTTTTGAGTAAAGGGTTAGCCTTCCCTCTTTAATCCCTCCTCCTTAGCCAGTCTGCTCTGCTCCAACCTGTTATCCGGGATCACCGCGTGGAGGCGTAAAAGGGTCTTGGCAGCTCTGGCCCTGACGCTACCTGTCATCTATGGGTTGCTGATCGTTGCAGCTCATTCGTTCACATATTACAATAAGGGAGAAGAGAAGGACACCTTTGCAACCCATACACAGTGCCATCTAAAACAAACAAAATTAAAACGAAATAACTCCAGAAAAATGGTGTGGTCAAAACTTTTTTCATACTCAGATCGAGGTTCAGGTTTCTCTTACAAAGAGACACTGTTGTTTGTAAGGCTGTTTCATCTCCATACGAGGCCAGTATTGTTCTCTTTTCCTGCGTGAGCATGCAGCTTTGCAGGATGTGTTCCAGTCATGATATTCTTCCCACATGAACACCTGTCCCAAATCCTCATTTTGTTGTAAAGATGACCGTGAGTCTGTTATGCCCACTTCTGTCTGAAGATGATCTGCTCTTCTCTAGTTAAGTTAAAGTAGTTTTCTTTTCAGAAGTCGGGGTGTTGATCAGCCCATTTTACCCTGAAGTTGGCTTTAATTATGATCTTGGCCTCATTATATGTGATACTCAAGTCTGTTTGTGGGGATGCTCCACTCTTTGCTAGTTTGTCTGCAGCTTCTTTACCTGGAATATTGCAGTGGGATGGGATCCACTGTATGATCAACCTTTGGTGTTCTGCTGAGAGCTGTGTCAAGGAGAACATGCATTGCTCGAGATCATCTTTGTGTTGTTTTAGCGCTGCTAATACTGACGCGGCATCAGTCAGGAATACTATGTTTTCTTGGTGGATATCTTTATCTTGGATTACAAGCTCAGCTGCAGCCTTCAGTGCCTCTGCTTCTGCACGGAAATTATTGGAATACGTTCCTGTTGTTAATACACGAGTTATTTCTTCTCCATTCCTTGTGCAGTCAATACTGAAACCAAAGAAGTCTACCATCAACTTAAAAGACATAACACTGCAGTTAATCTATGATATTGAAACTTCTCTCAAACTATGAACGGGGAAACTATTGCAAGTAATTAAAGAAATAAACTGCAGATACTCACAACAATAACAATGGAGACACCTTCATCTCTGTCTGCAGACAGCCTAAGTGAAACATAAGACATTTAATAAATTTTCTTTCTAGTCATCTGACCTTGCACTTAATTTTGTTTTAGCTTAGGACGTCGTGCCGCACTTAAAAGACGAACTGCGATGTCTTTCAGTACATCGTCGCCTTAGTTCCTTGGTCAGCAACTGTCATGCTTGATGGTATCTAAGGGCAGAAACAAAATCCCTCCACTTCACCCAATCTGCAGCCATCCTTCGTACAAACTCCCAACTATGATTCATGTTTTCATTTCGGCCCAGAGATTTTTCGCAGTTACTTTGGACTACATTCCCCAGTCTTGGATGATCAAGCTATATTTTTGCTTTTTATTGATTTTGCAAGATTTATTGACATTTTTGTGACAAAGTATCTTCTTCGTCCCCTTCTCATTTGTCTATATGCAGATCCAGTTTTCTGGATAATGATTGTTGTGGTAGATTAAAGTCTCTTCAGAATGAGATAGCCAGTGACAAGTCCCTCATTAGGACATTCATGGTAGATTACAGTATTACTATACTATTCTTGTTCCTCATTTGATTGGGACTCAGTAAGCCACAGGTGAAAGCTGTTATCTATCTCTCTGGTCTTTCAGTGCCAATGAAGGTGCATGAGGCAGAACTCAAAATTCTCCAATTCCACCAGTCTGCAGTTTTTGCATGTTCCCTAGCCAACCATGGTAGCACTCTCCCTGGTGATTATTTTGCATAGTCTATGTACAAGCTGGGGACCTAACAGCAGCATCCAAAATATGTCTACAGTCAGGCTGGTACTGGAATATGGCATGTCAGTCTGGGCAACTGGGTCCAAAGCAAACACAGAACGCTTAACAAAAGTACAAAATGCAGACCTCAGACTAATAACAAAGAAGTGACGTTTGTGGGAAAATGTACAGATGGATCAGCCACTGCCTCGAAAACAGAACAGCCAGAGTTCACGTTCAAGGGCAGATGAGCAAAAAGGTGACACTGGAGCAGGGAGTACCCCAAGGAGGAGTACTGTCACCCACACTTTTCCTGGTGTATATAAACAACATCACAGTACATAACGGGAAAACTACCCAAGCATGGACTGGACCCATGCATACACCGACTGTTCTGTAACAAACAACACAGAACGGATTGGGCAGGAGTATTCCTGAGCCTACCAAATGGTAGAATAATAACACTGTCAGTGGCAACTGGAAAATTCTCAAGCAATTTCAGAGCGTAGGCAGAGGCACTGAGGGCTGCAGTAGAAGCAATGCTCACAGGCGAAAGCAATGAAAGCCAGATAGTCCTGTTTACAGATGCCCTGGCCATAGTCACAGCACTAAAAATCCAGACAAATACTGATCTTAATGATTTAAGAGCAGTACTCTGTCAACTATGCCAGCAGTCCGCACCAAAAAGAATAGTGGTACAGTGGGTTCCATCCCACTAACATCAAAGGCAGACAGACTGGCAAAAGAAGGTGCAAGACTACCACAACCAGATCCTAGTGTGACCTACGAAGAGTCCAAAAGGCTTATTATGGCCAGATACATGGCCAAATGGGAAACAGAGCATACTGGCTACACAAAAAATGTCACCTATTACCAGTTGAACAGTAGAGAGCAGGTCGTGGTCTTCAGACTCTGCACAGGCCACAACAGACTGAGGTACCACCTATTCAATAAACTGAAGATAGGTGGCACTGACGAATGCACTTGTGGTACCGGGAAAATGACTGCTGAACATCTGCCCGATATATGAGGACCAGAAAAAAGCACATGTGGCCATCACCAGTGGCAACACTAGACAAGCTCTATGGCAGTGTCGACAGCCTCAGGATGGCCGCTGCTTTCTTCGAACAAATACAGGTTGACATTTGACAACGTACGAAGAAGAAGACTAATAACAGGAGGGGACGGGGACCTCCTCAATCCAGACAATAGAGAAGTATACTAAACGACGCTCCCTCGATAGTAGACGGGATGAGAAGGTGTTTGAGCATAGTGAGAAGCTGAAATGCATGCCAAATTATCCCATGCAAGCCAAACTTCGAAATCTTGAAAAAAAAAATAAAGATAACCAGCTTTTAACAAAACTCAAAACACCTTCAGCGCCACCATGAAAATCTTCTCCCGAAGCCATTCACAGAAATGGAAATGCTGACAGGACAACAATTTTGGCTAAAAATCTACCCAAATTATTTATATCTTCCCCCAAGCCTAGTTAAGCAGCAGGAAGTTGTAATAAAATACCTACTACACATAGCCAAAGCGTTCGCCTACCTGGCAAAAGACATTAACATGCCTGTTTGAATACCAGGATTCCAAATTTCCACATAATCACCTGTTGTGGGGACTATTATTGTTCATTTGCAGCACATGCGGTGTATGCTCTACATTTTTTCCTGATGACATTAGAAACACAGGCAAAAGAGCGAAATGAGTTTACTCAACATTTGGCTACCTGGCATCATACACACGTGTCTGAATACCAGGATTTTGAGATTAGAACATAATTTTGGTTGGACTGCATTCATATTTGCTCATTAGTCATGAATTCTTTCTAGCCAATATCCAATGCATTTATTTTTCAAAAGCATTAATTCCACCTATTATCAAGTGTTTTTTTGTCCTTTTTCAGCTTTCACAACCATATGTGAGAACATAGATGATGCTAGAGGTAAAGATATCCTGAGTATGATAGTGATTGAGATTTTCAAATATTTGTTAATTAGTTGTATATATTGGAGACCAAGGTGATTATATTTCCTTTGTTGCATCTCCATTTTGTGACATATTACTGCTTAAATAGATGAATATACATACATACATACACACACACTAATATAAATATATATACATACACATATTTTAATAAATAGACCTATGTAGCAATCTATTTTGTTGTTCAGTTCAAAAGTTAGGATGTATATATAATACAATTTGTTTCACAAGAATGCATTTAGGAATTTAAAAAAAAAAAGCACTATATTCTGACCAAATCTCACCCGGTAACCAGGTCTTCTTGTGATGAAAATGAGGCCTGATCTGAAGTTTCAGAAGACGAACTACTAGAACTAGTACTTGAGTTCTGGGACAAGATGGCCGGAAATGTTGTCTCTTTCTTACTCTCTGTCTTTTTCTTGGCCAAGGGTTTAGTGGCTTTGTTGCAGGGCATAAATATGTTGCCTCTGCCATTCACTTTCAGAGGTACCATGATGTTCTTCTTGTCATTCTTCAGGCTTTGCTCCTGAGTAGCCTGTAAGGTGTCAAACATAAGGCAAAAATGTTCAACTATCATGACAGCAAAACTACCAATCAATTTCAGAAAAATGTAAACAGACAATTTCTTCTTTTTCAGTGTTTCTCTGAAAAGGATGTTTTGTTCTGTTGTAAGTTACAGCAAGGACAGGATATTTCCATCTTTCGGATGACATACGATTTCAGCACACCATTTTTTGGATAGAGCATGCCTTCAATACTTAATCTCTTAGCCAGGCTGTAGTGTTTTCAGGCCCAGGATTTGGTCAGTTGTGTAGCCAGCTGGCTGCAGTCAGCTCATTCACATCAGACCACATCTTTGGTCGCAAAACCTGATATGAAATGTCTCCAATAATTCACATGTAAGTTTAAAAAAAAAAAAAAAAAAAAATTTGCTCTACAAAACACAGAATAATGATTACTTCTATTGACAAACATGGCTGCAGAGTCTTAGTCAACCTGTACATCTACAAGGACAGATGCCCATGTGCAGGTCTCAATTCTTGTGCAAATCGGTGGTAGCTGCATTTCCCTGCATAGTGTGCCCCAGCTCAGTTCTGTCATGGGCATAGGTTGTTCATGAAAGGCTAACTTTGTTTTAGGATCACAAGTGTTGTACAGCTTGAGTGAATATTGCCACCTAGTGGTATGTGTGTGTCCTCCAGGTCTTTTTTTTGCCATGCAAGTACCACTGAGTGGTTGCTGTGCTCCAATGCTCATCTTTCCTTCTGATTACATGGCCAGCTCAGTGATGCTGTAGGACATCCTTGAAGTGAGGTGCCTGGATGCCCCCGTTGTGTAGGTCCATCTGGAGATGTTGCATAAGTGATAGGTCCACAAGATGGCGCTCAAGCGAAGCATATGTTGTCCATAGCTGGTCCTGCATGGCTTTTGTTAGAGACCAGGTTTTCCTTCAATAGCTTAGTAAGACCACATGGCCAAATAGCATGCATTTATTTCCTGGAATAAAATTTTCAAAGGCAATTTATTTCCATCAATGTTGACATACCACCTGTGTGGGGAAACTCCCAGTAGCAAGACCACATACAATGACAGCTTAACAGCATTACCAAAGACAGACCTTATACTTCTTGGTAGGCTAAATGTCAACAGGGAAAAGCCTAGAGGTCAAGTTTACGGGGCGGTGAAAATTTTTTCATAGACCAGTGAAAAATAGGATCATTTTTCGCTGACCACTCAGACAAAAAACAAACAACCAATCTCATTATTTATATAGTATGTGTGTATTTGTTACTAAATCTAATATTATAAAATTGAAAATTCTATAGCTATTTCTAATTACTAGAATTCGAGCAGTATATCGATAAGGTATTCAGTAGCAATTTCCTTTTTTGCAGATTGGAAAACTGGTTTAAACCACCGAAAAAACTTTAATGAACATATCACTAAGTTATCAAAGAATAAAATGACAATCTGGCATCTCGTACATACATTTGTGATATCTCCAAAAGCAGCCCTCCTAGTCTGAATGATGACAGGTTTCCTCATCTTGGCCTGTATTCCCTTGTCTGAAGCATCTGTGACCTAATGGAAGTATCACATAATTAAAACATTTGACAACTGCACCATTATTTCTTTTTGCTGTGGGACAAGCAGAAAACTACCATTGACATTCGTTTCCGCGTTTGAAGCTCTACATTGCCTGAAATATGAACAGGTTAATAATTTTTACATGAAAATAGTTCAGTTCACGTACCTTCTCTCCATCGAACGATGGCTGCAATAGTTCTCTAAAGACAGTCTCTTGCCATAATGGTCCACTCTACAGGTGTTTTCCTTGTCCATCTTTTAATTTCCTACCACTTATACAGGTTTCTTCTGGCCCATTAACTCTCCCCTCTTCCTTCCAGTACAGGGTTGTCATTTGATATGACCAAAGTATTTTAACTGTCAATCCAGATTTCATTTATCAATTCTCTATCATCATTGGCTCTTTCCATCTTGTCAGACGATGGTAATTGTGCTTTGAAAAAAAAAGGCATGCAACCACAGTCCATGATGGCAACAAATGTGACTCACAAGACCAATCTGGGCAGAGAAGCGTCCACAGTATGTGCAAGGAAAGTCAGGGCAGTTTGGCGCATCACATGGTGTGGCGTGTCTTCTTAAGCACTGAGTCCTCATCCTCAAACACATCCCCCTGCATCATTCATATCCTGCCTGCACACATCCCTGCACTTAAGCAGTGGCCGGCCCTGAGACCCCTCCACTGCAGTTCTCTATGCACCTCTAATTTCTCCAAGACTTCTTTAACTGTGATCTTGTCTTTCTGTGAGATGTGATTTCAAAGGCCTCAACTCTCCCCTCCAAATGTATATTCCTCGTGCATGCTTCTACACCATCCAGTAATGATGAAAATATATATATTGAGCTCTTTCTTAATACATGTTTCTACATTTCTCAGTTTGATAGCTTTCGTGATTACAGAATTATGATCTGAATTTATGTCCCCATCAAGATCAATTTTTGCAATTGTGACACTTTTGTGTATGTCTTATAACAATAAAGTCAATTTTCTTCTACTAGGCTATTACATTCATATTGTCCTCATGGGCAAACATCAGATTGGTTTGCAGTACAAAAGGGAGTAATATAGGGATGTATCCTATCACCTTATCTATACAACATGTATGCAGAATGTATAATGAGAAATGTTAGAAGACGAGAACATTGAAAGTTTCGATCCATTTACGATTGGCGGGTACGAGATTCTAGAGTTACGATACGCAGATAACACACGCAGTCAGACAGTAACCATTATTTTTTCGAAAAAAGCGGCGGTCATCCTGAGGCTGTCGCCACTGCCATAGAGCTTGTCTTGCAGTTCCACTGGTGATGGCTACATCTGCTCTTTCTGATCCTCGTATGTCTGGCAGTTCTGCAGCAGATGTTCAGCGGTCATTTTACCAGTACTGCACGGGCATTCGTCGGTACACCCTATCTTCAATTTGTTGAATAGGTGGTACCTCAGTCTATTGTGGCCAGTGCGAAGTCTGAAGACAACGACCTGCTCTCTTCTGTTCAACTGGTAATAGGCATCGAGCAGCTACTTTCAGCCGTAAATGGACATAGTAAAGATCAAAACCTGTTTATAAACATAAATAAAACAAAGATAATGACCACTGACAAAACACAATGTCAGCATAGATTTACAGTGGGTGGTGAGGAAATAGATCAGGTCACGCATTTGAATATCTGGGCTCCAGAATTGACAAAAATGGCGATTGCTCAAAAGAAATCAGAAGACTAGCCATGGCAATGCAGAGACTGAATAGCCTGAATGGCAGAGCACCAACAAAATGATAAAAGTAAAAGTCTTGATAGCCTGTGTTTTTCCTGTGGCAGCTTATGGCTGCGTATCATGGACGATTACCAAAACTTCCAGACAAAGAATCAAATCCTTCGAGTCAAAATGTTACAAAAAGATCCTCAGAATACCCTGGACAGAGAAAAAGACAAATGTAGACATTCGGCAAGAGTTGAGCATAGAGGAGAACTGGTTTATCAATTCCATTGTGGCTAGAAAATGCAAATACTTTGGTAACATCAAGAGACACAAGTCTTGAGAGAAAGGTGATGGAAGGTATGGTGCCAGGAAAAAGAGGCAGGGGTAGATCAAGAAGATGATGGCACCAAGACATCCAGGAATGTCTAGGTATGACTGGCGGAGGCTGAAGTTTTGGCAAGGGATCGAGTTTCTTTTTTAGACAGACTGTGATGGGAGCGAAGTTCTATTAAGTATATGCTACATGGAGCTTTTTGGCAAAATACGTTGCATTTAAGCAATTGTTTTACGTCACAAAATTCTATCAGCGTTTCTCATACCATTTCATTTCCCCAATCCATATTATTTGTAATGAATGTGTCAGTACAACCTACTAGTACTACCCCTTTCAAAATTTCCAAACTGACCAGTCCAAAGTACTTCAGTTTTTTCATTGAAATCATTGTTAATACAAAAACAACAAAGTTTAGATTTTGAAAGCCTTTTCAATACTTTGTTACAAGACAAAATTCAACACAACACAAAATGAGTAATTGATAGAAACAATTAGTGCAGAGTGCAGGTCTCCAAAATAATAAGAAAACAAGCACGTTTAGCACGAGATGTGCGTTTCTGTAATCTGTAGTGTATCATCCCCCCAAGCCCAAGCCCCAAACAAAGAAGGACGCCAGTTTGAGTAAACTCAAACATTAACTACGCCATGTAGTGTGCTCATGAAAGCATAACACCAACAAAATCAAACTTATAATACGTGTTGTATTTTAGAGAAACCAGAGAAATGACACCAGCAACTAGAAACATAGAATATCTCAACAGAAACAAAAAGTTAAAAAATACGTCAGATCGAGCTTCAATTAAAAGAAAGTTACTTACCACTTTCTTATTTATAGGTACTACCCCTCGGCTTTTAGGATCAGCATTTTCAAACAATGTTTTTCTTGTAAATATGTCGTCTTCCTTTTTTTGTGGTCTTTTCTCCATCTTTTAGAGAAATGTCTTGTACGAGAATTATGTTTGTTCAGTAAAACTAGAAGAGAACGCTCAAGCTCACACAGTAACACAAATGAAATGTTTATTTCTGTTTGAAATTTGCTCAAGGTCGGTGGTTTTGATTGGTTACCAATAAACACAACAGCCAATCAAATATAGTTGGCATAACTCTAGATGTTTGGTCCCAATATTTACTATTCGACAGTTACTTCCCTTCATCGAAATAATTTCAAGGCCTTCAAACTGCTGGACCTAGGCATTGATCCAGGTTATGTCATAATCTTTGCTAACTGCTACTCAGCTTATCATTACTCAAGGACCTTTCTGTTAGGACTGAAGTCGACTTCCTCCTGCCTGCCCCTCCCTCCATCGGAGATTAAACGATACACGATTTGTTTAGTGTCTAGTAGGCATCCACAAACTAAATCTAGATGAAATGATGTTTCCTTTCAAAGCTACTTGTGCTGAGATCTTTGGGTTTACATGTTACACACTTGTTTCAAGTTATGGGTGTGTTGTTGCTATTCTTGCATCCCTGGAGAAACTGAAGTGCGGTTGACCTCAGTCCTTCTTGCTATAGTGCAATGGTAGGCTTCTCAGCAGGTTCCCCACTGTCAGTATCAAAATTCCAATCTCATTGGTCAGGCTGCTGACTGTTTACAGATACACTTCATGGGTATGAGGAGGATGTCTTGGGTCAGAATGTTGCACTTGGTCATAGAATTGACTTTTATACCCTCTCTTACTATAAAAAACTAACATTTTCAGTTTGCTTTAAATGTTTTATTCTTCCATTATTATTTGATTATAGTATAGTAGCCGCTTTCAATCACGACTGAATATAAGATGATATGGCTTGGAGTAGGGAAACAAACAACAATTTATTCTTGGCTGTTTTTTTTCTTTCTCCTTGCGGTGTTGTCTTTTCACTTCTCTGTGTTGCAAGATTTTCTCTTCACCAAGCGTGATGGGGTCTTTCAGGGTACATCTCCACTTGGACCGGTTTGCAGCATCCATATTAATACGAAAAGAGCTGTGTAGAATGCTAGAAATGTTCAAGAAGAATTATTATTAGCAGAGACTGGGACAATTTTGGACAAACTTATCTACCCTAAACAAGTGAGTCTAGACCAGGGGTAATCTATATTATTTGTTGTTGCTTAGATGTTTGCCTCACTAGTTTATACTGGCGGAGGCGCGTCCATTCCACCCCAGACCGTAGTCCATTGGGCGATATCAAGACGCATAAACCAGTGCTTGGATGCATGTGTGCGTCTGTAAGTACCTATGCTAGATTTGTGCGCCCTCAGAAGCTAGCCCAAGCAAAGTGCAATGGAAGGGCCTCACCATGAGGGCGCGTGTGAAAGTTGTGCAAGAGTGTGCTTGTAGGACAGAGTCAAATCGTCTGTATCATTGTATGCCAGTATGTATGTTTGTGTGGATAAATCAGTTGGCATACAATCTTTGATAAAGTGGCATCTCTATCTGTAGTAGTCACAACATTGTCTTGAATAAGTAAATGATTTGGCACAAATAGTTTATTTCAGCGGTCAGTGCTGTTTGGTGTAGATAGTTTTTTTTTTACATATCCTGTCTAAATTGGAAAACAAGCAAGAATAAAATGGAGCGTTGTATAAGAGTAATAGCCATACAGTCCTCGCCTATTTTGGTAGTTTTGAGTTTTACAGTCCAAGGCACATATCGCAACTCTTACCAAATAATTTTTTTAAAAAGATTGCACTAAAATTATGATCTAGAGACACATTATTAATTACATTATTTATGACATGAAGTATTCATTAAAAAAATAGATATTAGAATTGTTAAAGGACAGAACACAAAGTTATTTTTGTGTGCGAGTTTTATAATAAAATTCCAGATTGACACTGCAATCTTTATACCTGTGGCACAGAGGAGCGCCTTTTGCAGTTCTGATCATCATAAACTAATGAAAGGAGTAGCGTGTGAACAATATTAGAAAGATAGATAAGGAAAGGGACCTAGGGGTTATAATAGATCATACAGGTAAGGTGAGTGAGCAAGTTAAGGTAGCAGTGAAAAAGGTAAATGCAATGTTAGGTATGATAAAAAGAAATATTAAACATAGGAGCAAGGAAGTGATCGTCAAACTGTATAAAGCATTAGTTAGACCTAGATTAGAGTACTGTGTACAGGTATTGAGTCCTTATCATAGAGGGGATATAAACATGCTGAAAAGAATACAAAAAAGAGCGACAAAGATGATAGTGGGATTCCAGAATTACAGTTATGAGGAAAGACTCAGAAAACCGGCCTACAGTGTCTCGAAGAGAGAAGAATTCGAGGTGACTTAATACAGGTTTATAAGATGATCAGAGGAATAGATAAATTATACTTTAACAAGTTTTTTTTTTAATGCAACCACCCACAAGAACAAGAGGGAATAGCTACAAATTAAGTAAAGAGAGGTCCAGATTAAATATTAAGAAATTTTTTTTAGTCTGAGAGTGGTGAATGCTTGGAATGCATTTCCACGGAAGGTAGTGGAGGCAAGGACAGTTAATGCATTTAAGAATAAATTGGATGTGCATGGCTTTTAAAGCAAGGTGATGTAAATGAAAATGGTTGTATACAGACTCCAATACATAAACCAGTATAAAGACGTTAAGTTAAGTTAAGTTATACCTCCTCTCCCAACCTCGTATTCTCAGCACAAGTTTCACGCTGACCAAAAGATGAACACAATTAGACGCCTTGGCGGCGGGACATGTAAAAACAAGGAGTTTGACACGGACAGACACGGAAGGCTTGACAAAAACTATTGTCTAACACACTCCTCGCGGCCCGTCTGTAGGAATTTGGGTCGAAACGCTACGCATTAACACAGCCTCAGCAGTTGGACAAGGTAGTGGTCGATCCACGCAACGGGCCTTTGACGCCTACTCGAACATTTTTATTATTACTCAAATCGTACGACAACCTTCCCAGCCTAACATGACTAGGCGGTTTGTTAAAAGGAGCATAGAGCACGGAAATGTAAGTTAAACTGTTATATACAGATTCTATAGAATCGTCTAAACCAGTATAAAGACGTTAAGTTAAGTAGATGGTGCCTAATAGGCTGCGGGTCTACTGTGCTCTATTTGTTTGAATCTATTAAGACAGACTCGTACATCGGTTATCCACCTTCCAAGAAACTGCCTGTGTAAGACTCTGCAGAGTCTTCTAAACTAGTATAAAGACGTTAATTTAAGTTAAGGTAAGCCCTTCCAAAGACCAGTAATAGTATCCGTCCAGATATATGTTCGCCGGGAGGATCATACATCACCAATCTTCTTTTCCACATGCCATGAATCCATAATCAGTCAATGCGACTGGACTGACTTTGGCATCAACATCAATGGCCAGCGATTTGACCACCTCCGCTTCGTAGATGACATAGTGCTCATCACAGGAACAATCAAAGACATCAACCAGAGGGTAGCTATGGTTCATAAAGTAGGGAGAAAAGTGGCATCAAGATAAACACAACCAGGACAATAAGTCATGCGTAACCGTTTCGCTACCAATGACCCAGTCATGCTCGATGGCGAAAATCTGGAGGACGTAGAGGAGTGTATCTACCTGGGGCGCTTACTGAATATGCAGATCAACCTAAACTTAGAATTAACAAGACGTCGTCAAGCGGACTAGGCGGCTTTCTCGTCCATAAAGACTACAATCGATTATATCAACGAACAGAGCCTGTACACCTCCCTAATCAACTCCACAGTTCTCTCTGCAACTTGGTCACTTACAAAAGAAATGGAGTCGAAACTCAGAATGACCAAAGCATCCACCAAGGGAGATATGCTCGGCATCCCGCTCCACAATAAACTTTTGAAAGTTCTTCACAACAACGACGTACGGCAAATGTCATTGGTGAAGGACGCAGTTACCCACGCAGACAAGGCAAAGCATCCCTAGGCTGGTCACCTCCATCGGAGAACTGATGACCGTTGGAGCACAGCGACACCAGTCTGGTACCCACGAGACGGAAAAAGACTACGGTAAAGACCCCCTAGGCGCTGGGCCGATTCACTTGAAACAATATCCACGATCCTACAGACATGAAACTTACCACCCACTGGTCAAACGTGGCTCAAGACAGAAGACAATGGAAGCGAAGCAACCATCTCTGAAGAACCGGTAGTCCAGTAATCCAGTAATTAAACTTATAATATTAGTTGTCTATTGTAAGCGAAGATGGCGATAACATCAGACGTGTTTCGAGATGTGTCCTATAAAGACCGATCCTGGAACGGTAGACTGGCGCACTGGGACACACACATGTGAAGATTCGACCGTGGAGTTGTCGCCCGTTTCCCTCTTTCGGACGGCACGCTCTGTCTGAACATTCGCGATGGATTTTCAGTCCTCACTTTTAATTATGCTAGTGCGCCAGGTAGAAAAGTTCTGTGCAAACAATTCACAATAGGTGACATCGATCTTGAAATTGTTCAGAGATACTTTTAAGGAGTCTCTATAGCGTTTCTTCTGGTCCCCTGATGAGTACCTGCCTGTTCCAAGCTCACCGTTTAACAGCTGCTTGCGGATTCGCTCATCGGGCATGCAAACAACATGTCCCTTCCATCTTTTTTGAGCTTTTTGTAGAAGCTAAACACATTAGACCTGCTAAGAATGCCAGGAGCAGTGTAGGCATAATGCGTACACTGGTCCTGTCAATATTCCTCTATGCTTGTGAGACATGGGCAGTTACAGCTGACCTTCAGCGAAGTATACAGGCATTGAGGATGAGATATTTCCGAAGACTTCTAAACGTCACGTACAAAGACTGAGTTACAAATGAGGAAATACGAGATAGAATTACAACAGCGGTAGGGCCTTTTGAAGACCTCTTGGCAACTGTCAAAAGAAGGAAACTCGCTTGGTACGGTCACATATCGAGATCAAATGGTCTTGCAAATACGATCCTCCCCGGAAAGGTGCAAGGCAGACGACGAAGAGGCCGTCCCAAAAAGAGGTGGGAGGACAACATAAAAGAATGAACCAATCTCCGACCAGAAGAGGCACAGGCAGCGGCCGATGACAGAAAAGGGTGGCATGAGATTGTGAGGATGTCTTCATGTGTGCTCCAACGACTTCACCAGTTATGGATGACCTGACCTGAAGAATGTCAGAGTTAGGCACTACGTCTTGTCTCCTGATTCTGAGCAGCCTACGAAGAAAGCTCAAGTGAAAACGATTTAGCTGTCTGACGTATCTGATATACATTGTCCATGTTGCGCAGGTATGCAACAACGTGGCTGCCACTACGGCACGATACACTTTTACTTTTGTGGCGACACTGATGTCCTGTCGATTCCACGTGTATGTTTGCAGCCTCTCAAACGCATATCTCACCTTTGCATTCCTGATGTTGACCTCAAAGTCAACATTCGTTGCTCTAGTGAGGGTATTGCCTAGGTAGATGAAGCTATCGACTGCCTGGTGACGTTGACTCTCTTTATTTGTTGGTAACTGGGAAGGCTACATACAATTTTCTTTCCTGCAGTACTCGTGCCGACATGTCATCATGAAAATGACGGACAACTGCAAGGAATCTGCCGGTACAAGCAAAATTTGTGATAATTTGTCAGAGCTCTTCTATTTGGACGGTGTAAAAGGCCATTGTCAGGTCGATACAAACTGTATATATTTCACAACGTTGTTCTTGACATTTCTCTTGGAGTTGACATGCTGCATTTTGATGTCGACATTTCCTCGACCCGCACGAAAAACGCAGAGATTAGAGAAACAATTTGTTTACAGATAAAATACAAACAAACAAAGACCTTATACAAGAACATGTCCAGAGCACGGGATAAACATGTACACTACATTTAAATCTGAATGTCTACGAACTGATGCTCACATTGGGCTTTGGCAGATTTCCGACAAGCATTTTCATGTTATGCCAATCCACGTTTTTCATGAAGAAATAATTTAATTTAGTTTTAAATTGCTGCTTTGTCGTTTCTTCTT
Source organism: Ariolimax columbianus (assembly GCA_036924085.1). Lineage (NCBI taxonomy): Eukaryota > Metazoa > Mollusca > Gastropoda > Stylommatophora > Arionidae > Ariolimax > Ariolimax columbianus. The sequence continues at coordinate 98,120,013 of JAVGWX010000002.1, forward strand.
CTTCTTTTGCGTTTGTGTTCGTTCTCAATCTCCCGCTACCAAGCGCCGAACAGGGCTTTGCAAGTAGCATAATGTAGTCCGGAGAACGGATTGTGTTGTGTCGTTAGTTTACAGCTTGACTGCGATATTTGCACTTTTTGGACAGACACATCTGACTTCAGCAGGCACTTTTGAGGGGCTTCGCTCTTCGATCCCTCCTACTTAGCCAATCTGATCTGTTGCAGTCTGTTATCCAGGGTCACCGCGTGGAGGTGTAGAAGGGTTTTGGCAGCTCTGGTTCGCTGGCCTTAACGCTAGCAGTCAGCTATTGGTCGTTGATCGCGGCAGCTCATGCAATGCTCACCATATTCATCCCGATTCTCGTTTGATGTGCGCTTGGTGCTAAATTCACCTAAAAATAAAAATACTAACCGTTATATTCTTTTGGAAAGAAGAATGAAAAAGATAAATACAGAGATTTAATTATATGTGTCCTGGCCGACCAATACAACTTAGATCTTGAGGCCATTGAACTGGTTTGAGTTTGAGGCTCCTGGTCTAATCACATACATTGATACATACGATGACTAGATGTAGTTACTTAAAAACATAAACTGTATTCTTCTTCTTCTTCTTGTGATAGCATCTTGGAACGTTACACCGACAGACGAGCTGCGGTGGTTAACTCGATCGTTGTTCAGAGTTCCTCTTTAGTTCCCTACAGCTTTGAGTTTACTATTGAATCGTTGAGTCAGTGTATTTTATATGTGCCAGTCCTGTAGTTCATGCTGAGTAGTTTTTTCAATGAGTCTACATGTGTACAATGGTGAAGTAGATAGTCGAAACTTGTACATGTGTCTGTTCATTCTGAAATGCGATGTCCTGAGCCGAAGAATGGTCACCTGTCTCTGCCAGTCACGGGTGTGATAATTATCGTATGGTTGGTCCTGTTCACTTCTGACCGCCTGGATAGCTCTCTTTTTCTCAAAGTATATGATTTCAATTGTTTTCTTGTTCACAATCTCCTCTCATTTTTTAAAACTTTATCTGCCTTCTCACTCTCCAGTACACAATAACTGGATGGCAGTCACTAAAGTATGGTTCGCTTTCTTACAGTTGCTTTACTTACTTCATTTCTCAGGTGCAAGGGTTTCTCCCTCTCCCCCACCCTTGAGAACATTTGTCTTATTAATGAGTGCTTAAAATCTACTATAGACCAATACAGTTGACCTATTAATGAGTGCTTCAAATCTGTCACAGACTGATACAATTGACCTATTAATGAGTGCTTCAAATATAAAACTCACTGATACAATTGACCTATTAATGAGTGCTTCAAATCTAAAACTCACTGATACAATTGACCTATTAATGAGTGCTTCAAATCTAAAACTCACTGATACAATTGACCTATTAATGAGTGCTTCAAATCTGTCACAGACTGATATAATTGACCTATTAATGAGTGCTTTACACCTAAAACACACTGATACAATTGCCCTATTAATGAGGGCTTCAAATCTGCTACAGACCAATACAATTGACCTATGCATGAATGCTTCAAATCTGCTATAAAATCTGGTTGTCCTCGTCTCAGCATTCAGAAACAATTGAAATGAATACGAAAATGCCCGGGAAACGGCTGTTTCTCTTACCCTATAATAGGGTGTATAGACCACCTTTGGAAAAGATAAACGAATCCCAAAAGCAATGATGCAGTTACATTTTGTTTGTTTGTTTTTTGTTTGTTTTGCGTTCGCCTTAATTCTCTAATCCCCAGGGCGGTGTGCGTTGCACTGTGGTTTTTATTTTGCGCCTGTCGGCCCAGTGCATCCGACTTCAGCATGCATTTTATGTAAGGGTCTGTTTCCTCCTGCATTTTCTAAGGGTTTACTTCCACGGGGTAACTGCTGGTGCTGTGTTGGGGATTGGACCCAGCACCTGTTGGTTGTGAGCCGTATCTCTTAACCACTTGCCCACGGCCCCCCCCCCCCCCCCTATGCAGTTTAATGAGTTATACGAGAATATCAGACTCACTGATCAGGAAATGGGATTCAAAGTTAATGTAGTTTACTCTAGACGTTCTCATCAATGGTATACTGCAGTTTCGTGAATTGACTGCCACCACTGACGACCTCAAAGGCGACACACCTACAACTGCAGTATTCACATGACATATCACCATCGCTTTCCGAGCAGCTGATAATCTTAAAACCGGTTCTTCAACAAGAAATTGAGAAGAAAAAAAAAACGCTATCAAAGGGTCGAGTCGTCTTTCCAGGGACCTAAGTTCATTTTCACAGTGTCCTTTCTGCCGCTTTCCAGGGACCTAAGTTCATTTTCACAGTGTTCTTTCTGCCGCTTTCTAAGGACCTAAGTTCATTTTCGAGTCGTCATCGAAAATAGTTCTCTCGCTGCATCACTCCCGGATGTCTGCACTGAATATATTCTCTTCTGCACTTTATCAGTAGCAGCGGAGAGGTCGTTTTCAAAGCTTAAACTCATCAAAAACTATCTACGTAGTATCCTGTTGCAAGACCAACTATCTGGTTTAGTCATTCTTAGCATAGAAAATGAAGACACAAAGCAAATTGACGTTGATCAACTTGTTACTATTTTTTCAGATAAGAAGTGCAGCAGAAAGAAATTCTGAATGTTGATCTTTAAACTATAAATCAGCATTAATTACATGGATGTTATGACGTGTTTGGGAAGTAACTGTTGGAGCAGGAGACCTGTATATTAAAATAAACACAACTGGCTCTGGTGCCTGTGGTGAGATAGTTACGCAACTGGTGGGGATACTTTATATCTCACAATGGTTATCGAGAAATATTCTTCTTAGTTTTTAGTCGACCTGTACTTCTACAGGGGCGGATGCACATGTGCAGCTCCCAGCTCTGGTATGAGCTGGATGTAGCCGGGAGGAGGATTTCTTACTTAGCGGGCTAGGCTCGAACTACTTAATACTATGCAGCGTTGGGACAAGCGGAGGGTGGTTAACGAATGTACGAGTCCATCTTAATAGACTGAAACACTAGAGCAAAGTAGACTCGCAGCCTGTTAGACGCCATTTATGTTGCTCTAAATAAACAACCTAACCGTGGCCGATGTTATGCCATGTCACACAGTTATTCGCCTCTTACGACAGGCTCTCTGTGGGGCAGTGGTGCTATTCTTGCCATTGTCCTCACAAAGGCCTCGGCGGAACCCTTACGACTACCAAATGACATTAATGACATCGATGTTATGACGATCATGTTTAGTGAAGTAACTGTTAGAGTATTTACAAAATGCTGTGAGGCCATTGGTGAGATAGTTACGCACCTGGTGGTGATACACCTTACCTCACAATAGTTATCGGGATACGAGACATATTAATTATAAAACGATAGTCGAAGCCTGCAACAGACTGCTACATATTTAGTAATTAATATATATATTGTTATTTCACAGCAAAAACAAATAAAAAAAAAAAAACCAAGATATCCTGACTGAATTCCATCACTTGCAAAATTCTTCACACCCCCCCCCCCCTCCCTTTAAATATTTAAAACTGAATGTGTCTGGTTCATTTCCGGAGATGATAATGATGATCGGATGTCCACACCACAGGTGACTGTCTAGTATACCTGCTGAATAAAATTTGCTCCTCGCAAACGATGATGGCGACACCATCAGAGGGTTTTCTCTTGATGATGTAACTTGCGCTTCATTTGTATTATAGGGAGCAAGAAACTGCATCGGTCATCCACCTCACTCTCTGGTCCCGAGCTACCTTGGACCAGTGGCAAGACAGAAGGCAAGACTACTGGAGGTAACTCAGGCTGCAGGTGCTGGTTCCATCTCCCTTGAGACCAGCACTATTGCATAGATGGCACTGCCCTGAATAGAGGGCATCTCTGCAGTAAATATACCCCTGTTTTTATGCTTCTCAATCATCAACAAAGGTGAAGATGTACCCTGAATGGCCAGCTCACGATTGGTGAAGTGAAGCACTTGCAACACGGAACAGTGAAAAGACAAAGCCGCAAGGTGAAAGACAGCAAAAGCTCAGTATACATTTTGTTGTTGTTATTGTCTCCCCCCCCCCCCCCCCCCACTTCAAGTCATATCCTCCTATAGTCAGTCATGACTGAAAGGGGCTACTACTAATCATCAACCACTAATTTAATGAAGATCAATAAATCAAAACATTGTTAGCTTCTTGTTGAGCATAGGTCGTCATCAACTCAATCAATCAATCAATGCCCGTTGTTTCTTTCATGCATAGTCGTTAAACGACACCCCCCCCCCCCCGCCCCAGCAATTTTGATCTTCAGCTGTCCTTTCTGCTGCTTTCCAGGGACCTAAGTTCATTTTCACAGTGTCCTTTCTGCCACTTTCCAGGGACCTAAGTTCATTTTCACAGTGTCCTTTCTGCCGCTTTCCAGGGACCTAAGTTCATTTTCACAGTGTCCTTTCTTCCGCTTTCCAGGGACCTAAGTTCATTTTCACAGTCTTCTTTCTGCCGCTTTCCTGGGACCTAAGTTCATTTTCAGTCTCCTTTCTGCCACTTTCCAGATACCTAAGTTCATTTTCGCAGTCTCATGTCCCTGTGTTTCTTGGTCTACCTCTCTTTCTTTTTCCCTAACCGTCCCACGTCAGGACCTGTCTGGCCACGTTTGATGGTACCTACCATAGCGTGTGTTATAATCAAACCCCTACGTCTGAATTGTTGTTTCACTGTTTGCTGTTGGCTCCTTTCCAACATGTTTACATTCCTCGCCATGTCTTGCCAGATTGTACCCATTATCTTCAGTAGACATTTATTGATGAATGAATGAAGTTTTATGTGAATTCCTTGACAATTATTACAGACTTATTATTAACGAATGTCCAAGATAAGAGAAATGACCTGCTCTAGAATTTGATAATTCATTCTTATCTGTAGTTAAAATGCCTTGTATACTTTCCTAATTACTATAGCTTACATTTTCTCAGTGTTATGTCCAATCTATGTTATTTATTGACGTTTTTGCTTGAATCACCAATACCTGTAGATCTTGTCCACTTTCAGCCAACAAAACCGTGTCATCCACATATGAGATTATTTCTAATCTACTTCTTCTTCTTCTCTTTTTCTTCTTGTTTGCGTTTCTTTTATTATGCATGCACGCGAAGACCAGAACTCTCGATAAATGTTGCTGTAGTGGAGAGTTTTTCAAGACTTCCAAACAGTTTTGTGTGGAGGTTTGTCTCCGTCGGCCAGTGCTTGGTACATAATTGGCTAAGCATATACCAGTTTTGTGTAAAGGTTTGTCTTCGTGGGCCAGGGCTTGGTACATAATTGGCTAAGCACATACCAGTTTTGTGTAAAGGTTTGTCTTCGTGGGTCAGTGCTTGGTACATAATTGGCTAAGCACATACCAGTTTTGTGTAAAGGTTTGTCTTTGTGGGCCAGTGCTTGGTACATACTTGGCTAAGCACATACCAGTTTTGTGTAAAGGTTTGTCTTTGTGGGCCAGTGCTTGGTACATAATTGGCTAAGCACATACTAGTTTTGTGGAAAGGTTTGTCTTCGTGGGCCAGTGCTTGGTACATAATTGGCTAAGCCCATACCAGTTTTGTGTAATGGTTTGTCTTTGTGGGTCAGTGCTTGGTACATAATTGGCTAAGCACATAACAGTTTTACAAGATTTTTCTGCTTTCTGAACTGCTTGTCCGCACACACACTTTGGCGATGGAATCAATTTTATCTGGTGTAATTGGATATTGAATCTGTTATGTCCCATTTTCATATAAAACAGGATCACTTTCTCCGATCTATCATTGCGACGGATCTTCAACTTTCTCTGTGTTACTACAACCTGCCATGCGTTACCAATCTTTTCAACTTAACCTTCTACTTATAGAGATGTTCATCTATGGAACGTTTGCGTTTCATATTTATTTCCAGTGTTGTTTCCAGCAGTGTGATATATCTTTTTACTTTACCAAAATATTTTAACTGTCTGGCCTCGATTTTGTTCATCAATTGTCGTATCACCCCTTATTTTTCAAAGACCTTGTTCGATTTCTTTTCTTTGCGCTCCATTCTTCAACATATTTCCATTTCAAGAACGTCAATTCTCTTAAAGAGGCTGTTATGATAGAAATGTAACGTCTCTAGCCTCTAAGGACGAAAGCATCAAACGGCGGGCGTTCAAAACTCGCAAGTTTAAAGCGACCGCTGGTCACTAGAAAGGTGAGATCAAGTAATAAATCCTATCTGATATGAACGATAAGTTCGTAGGTCCCGTGTACACGCTATAAACTTTGCAGAAATAGCCAAAGCAAAGATGAGCGAAGACCCTATGAACACCATAACAACACCAAAGCCCATCCCTACTGTACGCAAACCCACCTGGAAGCAGCATATCATTCCAGAGGTGGTAAAAATATACCAGGTATTGGAAACAAGAACAGCCAGACTGAAAAAGAAAGAAGAGACATAACCCTGAGGTACATAGCAACAAACTACCCAAGCATGGAATGGACCCATGCATACACCGACGGTTCTGTAACAAACACAACACAGAATGGAGTGGGGGGGGGGGGGGTATTCCTGAGCCTAACAAACGGTAGAAAAATAACACTGTCAGTGGCAACTGGAAAATTCTCAAGCAATTTCAGAGCGGAGGCAGAGGCACTGAAGGCTGCAGTAGAAGCAATGTTGACAGGCGAAAGCAATGAAAGTCAGATAGTCCTGTTTACAGATGCCCTGTCCGTGGTTACAGCACTAAAATGCCAGAAAAATACAGAACTTAATGATTTAAGAGCAGTACTCTGTCAACTATGCCAGCAGTCCGCACCAAAAAGAGTAGTGGTACAGTGGGTTCCATCCCACTGTAACGTTCAAGGCAACGAGGAGGCATACATACTGGCAAAAGAAGGTGCAAGATTACCACAACCAGATTCTAGTGTGACCTACTAAGAATTCAAAAGGTTTATTATGGCCAGATACATGGCCAAATGAGAAACAAGAGTATACTGGCTACACAAAAAAATGATGCCTATTACCAGTTGAACAGAAGAGAGCAGGTCGTGGTCTTCAGACTCCGCACAGGCCACAACAGACTGAGGTACCATCTATTCAATAAACTGAAGATAGGTGGCACTGACGAATGCACCTGTGGTACAGGGAAAATGACCGCTGAACATCTGCTGCAGAATTGCCCGACATACGAGGACCAGAGAAAGCACATGTGGCCATCACCAGTGGCAACACTAGACAAGCTCTATGGCAGTGTCGACAGCCTCAGGATGACAGCTGCTTTCTTCGAACAAATTCAAGTTGACGTCTGACAGCGTACGAAGAAGAAGAAGAAGAAGAAGAAGAAGAAGAAGTACACGCTGTGCACGTGAAAGAGCCATTGGCAGTTGAAAATAGAAAAGAGCGGCTGTTACCGACTTTCTTTCTGTCAAGAGTTTCCACACAAAAATACAATGACATTCCTCCCTTCTTCTTCTTCATCTTCTTCTTCTTCTTCTTCTTCTTCTTCTTCTTCTTCTTCTTCTTCTTCTGCGTTCGTTCTTAATCTCCCGCTACCAAACCCCGACCACATGACTTTGCAAGCAGCAGGATGTAGTCCGAAGAACGGAATGCGTTGTGTCGCTAGTTTACAGCTTGACTGCGATATTTCCACCTTTCGGTCCGACACATCCGTCTTCGGCAGCACATTCCTCCCTAATACGTTACATACCTTCCCCCAGGCTTAGTATGACCTAATGAGTAAAATGTAACAAAAATAAGTCACATGCCAAGAATAGCTTCGACTAACTGACAGCAGCCATTCATCTGCCTCTTTGAATACCAGGTATCCAATTCTCTTATCTCGCTGCTTGTTCATTATCCACGTTCCTACGCCATAGCCATGACAAATATACGTATCACCTGGCCCTTCTCGTCTTTAATATGTGAATTATTTGCTTGAAAATATCAATGTATGACTCATGTTGATGAAAATAGATGGGGCCATCCCTATTTTCCATTTGATTTATATTTCGCATCCTCCATTCCCCGTTATTATATTTCCAATATAGGAGAAGTTCTTGACCTGTTCTGGAATTCCATCGTCTATTTTAATACGTAGACTAGATTTCAAATGATAGTTAATAGCCCGTTTCAGTTATGACTGACTATAGGATAATATTACTTGGAGTGATAAACATAAAAGATATACTTAGCGTGTGTTGTTTTCTTTCTCCTTGCGGGCGTTGTCGTTTCCCTAGAGCTTCTCTTCACCAAGCGTGAGGCGGCCCTTTAGTGTACATTCCTACTTGGGTCGGTGTGCAGCTTCGTCTTCCCAGAATGTCAAGTTCATGTCCGGAGACCTCCAGTACATTTTAAATGTACTTTGGCAATTATTGTAGTTTTCTCTGTTGTGTATTATTGTCCTATATAAATACACGAATGTTGTTCTTTACTTGAACACGTAAAGCAAGTACGTGAACATAGCCATACTTTTCAATACCAAAAAACACGGCGGGATCAGAAATAGACACCCTCGTTTAGAAAGTATTCATAATTAGCGCTGTCAAAAGACGAAAATAAACAACTCTAGGGAAGAATTTACAAGGGGGATCAGAACATAATTGCTTTCGAATTTTTTTTGGTTAAAAAAAATACAATTTTGTTTCGCTTTCCAGTGGCGGAGTATGTTTCGAATGAACGTCCCCGTCATCGGGGTGAGAAGGGTCAGCACATCTTCGGTATTCGTCCTAAAAGTGGACTTTGTGACGTCGTTGTGTCATAGTTTACAGCGAGACTGCGATATCTGCACCGGCACATTTTGTTTGAGCTGGGTTTTTTTTTGGGGGTACAGGTTTGCTTTCCCCTCTGATCCATATTCTCATAGCCAGCCCATAATAGTGCAGCCTGTTCACAGGGCCGTCACTTGCAGGCGGAATAGGGTCTTGGTCAGCTATGGTTCGCTGACCCGGATGCAAGTGATAAGGTATGAGACGCTGTGCTGTAAAAGACAGTACACAATCACAATGAGCCATTTCTATCATGACAACAGTAACTTGGCAGCTCTATCATGACAACAGTAACTTGGCAGCTCTATCATGACAACGGGAACTTGACGGCTCTATCATGACAACAGTAACTTGACGGCTCTATCATGACAACGGGAACTTGGCAGCTCTATCATGACAACGGGAACTTGACAGCTCTATCATGACAACGTACCCGCACATTCTTCGCACCTAATTCAGACATTCTTTACCAAACACACCATTACTTTGGTTAGCCAGGCTCACTATTCTCCCGCCATGTCTGCTTGTGATTTTTGGTTGTTCCCAAAGCTAAAAACTCAGCTGAAAGTAACCCGATTTGAGAAAAGAGAAGACATTATGCGTAATTCCACAACCTAGCTGTACTGTATTCCCAAAAAGGCCTTCATGAAATGGTTCCAACAATGGCGGGACCGCTGAGAGAAATGTGTGGAATCCCAATGAGAGTACTTTGAAGGGGATTGGCGTTTCAAACCTCCAGGTGAGGGATCAAGATGCTGAGCAGCGCATGAGTTGCAGGGGTCAGCGACCCATAGCTGACTGCTAATGTCAGGGCCAACGAACCAGAGCTGCCAAAACCCTTCTACACCTCTACGCAGTGATCCTGGATAACAGGCTGCATCAGAGCGGACTGGTTAAGGAGAAGGGATCGAAGGGGGAATGCTAACCCGTTACTAAAAAAAATGCTTGCTGAAGTCGGATGTGTTGGACCGAAAGGTGCAAATATCGCAGTCAAGCTGTAAACTACAACACAACGCATTCTGTTCTCTGGACTACATTCTGCTACTTAAGCCCTTTTCATGGTTTGGTAGCGGGAGATTGAGAACGAACGAAGCCAAGCCAAGCCAAGTCAAACCTCCAAGTTGAGCAATTATATTTTTTTCGTCCTAAAAGTCGGATACTTTTTGAACACATCTTGTATTACAAGTATTTTCATTCTCCACAAAGGAGACTCACTTTAAGAGAACATTATATAGTGGCATCCAATACTATAAAAAGATTGATATACTGCACACGCTGTTGCGCCACCCGGAAGACTAGGTGTAAATGACAGGAGTAAACGTATTGTGTCTCTGTATTGTAAAACAATTAAGACCATAAGTGGTCAAGATGATCTACATATCGCTCATCCACCCACAAAACAGCTTGGTAAGGTAGATAAATTGTGCTAAGCTCGGCCAATCACAACTTGTTAAAGTAGGTGAAAGTACTCAGCTCAACCACCCACAGAACATCTTGGTAAGGTAGATAAAAGTGCTAAGCTCGGCCAATCACAACTTGGTAAAGTAGGTGAAAGTACTGAGCTCAACCACCCACAAAACATCTTGGTAAGGTAGGTGAAAGTGCTAAACTCCGCCAATTACAACTTGGTAAAGAAAGTGAAAGTACTGAGCTCAGCCACCCACAAAACATCTTGGTAGGGTAGGTAAAAGTGCTGAGCTCAGCCACCCACAGCACAACTTGGTAAGGTAGGTGAAAGTACTGAGCTCAGCCACCAACAGCACAACTTGGTAAGGTAGGTGAAAGTACTGAGCTCAGCCACCCACAAAACATCTTGGTAAGGTAGGTGAAAGTGCTAAACTCAGCCAATCACAACTTGGTAAGGTAGGTGAAAGTACTGAGCTCAGTCACCCACAAAACATCTTGGTAAGGTAGGTGAAAGTGCTGAGCTCAGCTACCCACAGCACATCTTGGTAAGGTAGGTGAAAGTATTGGAAACACTTGGATCAAGATGCGGAGCAGTGCATGATCTGCAGCGGTCAGCAACCCATAGCCAGGGCCAGCGAACCACAGCTGCGAATACCCTTGCACACCTCCACGCGGTGATCCTGGATAACAGGCTGCAGCCGAGCAGACTGACTAAGGAGAAGAGATCAAAGAGGGAAGATTAACCTGGTACCCAAAAATGACTGCTGATGTCGGAAGCGTCTGACCAAAATGTGCAAATATCGCAGTCAAACTGTATACTACGACACAAATCATTCCGTTATCCGTGCAACCTCATGCTACTTGCAAAGCCCATTCCAGGATTTGGTAGCGAGAGTTGGAGAACCAACTACGAAGAAGACGCAGAAGGCTGTTGGTCATGGCCAGATGGAACATACTGACAAAGAACCCACCTCACTTTCTAGCAGGTATCCCTGGAAACATACTGTTTAATGGCAGTCTGGCTATCGAGGTGAGGATCGACACTGTGATCCCTACTGAGCTTGCTAAAAGAATGTGGCATTGCACTACAGGCAGGAGCACCACCCCCCCCTACCCCCTACCTTCTCAAGTACTCATCGGGCTGCTAGCAGAACCTCTGGAACCCACCACCAAGAAAGTCGACAAGAGTACCCAACTCAAGTACTAGTGGAATTAACAACAGCTGGGTGGCCCAACAGTCACCATACATAAGGACCTCTTGACAAAATGTAATTTTATTCACAAAATATTCTCTGCATAGGACTTTGCCAACGCTAACGCTATGGGAAAACTATTACAAAAATTGTCCTTTAGGAGGAAACACTAGCATACACAATTAGTATACTTACAGCCCTATGCTTAGTATCGAGACAATTAAATGAGAAAAAGTAGCAAAGATGATACACAACAGACCGTGGGTATAACTTTTATCTCGTGTTTTAGTCCATTTTGAATGCCGCTGGGCTTACGTTTTGGCTGGAATTTACACTAGCCGACGACTTACACTTTTATTCACGGAAACGTGTTGCTGTTTTCTATTTGGATTAGTTAGTTCGTTCATTTTGTGATCTTTTTCCCCTTCTATTATCCTGACATGGTCATTGGTGATATGTAATAGTATTTCGGTTACACCGTCTCGTATTTCCATCATCTAGTGCAGACGTCTGAGCTTCACTAGACTGACGCCCTTCACCCTTGCAGAAAGTGTCGGTTTTGGTTTTTGGTTTGGCTGTGAAATGTACACATGAGAAAATAATAGACTAAAACACATTGTCCGGGGGAAGATTACTTCGTTAGCAAGATACCCAAGACACATGAGAGGACTGAGTGATTCCCTAAGACCTATTGCGGTTACTAAAAAGACAAGACAACAACCTATTTACAGACTCTGCGGTCTTCTAAACCAGTATAATGACCTTAAGTTAAGTTAAGGTAATTTGTAAATGGGACAATGCGATTGCTAGTAGACTAGATACAAGCAGCATGGAAGAACATTTGAGCTTTCGAAACAAAATGTTACAGAAGAATCCTACAAACTCAGTGGATAAAGAAAGTGACTAATAAAACCACCCTAGAAGACCTGAATGTTGAAGAAAAATGGCTCATAAACAATGTTTGGTTTCGGAAATTGATTTTTTTCGGCAACGTCATGACAGACTGAAAAGAACGGCAATGGAGGGCATGGTGCCTGGAAAAGCAACGCAGGATTCGACCAAGGCGAAGGTTCTTAGATTTTAGTTCTTAGTCGACCTGTAAGTCTGCAAGGGCAGATGCCCCTATGCAGGTCTCAGATCTGGTATGAGCTGGATGTAGCCGAGAGAAAGATTTCCTGCTTAGCAGGCTAGGCTCGAGCAGCTTAATACTCTGCAGCGTTGGAACGAGCGCTTACGGAGGGTGGTTAACCGATGTGCGAGGTCATCTTAATAGACTCAAACACTAGAGGAAAGTAGACCCGCAGCCTGTTGAGCGCCATCTTTGGCCGGTGTTATGCTATGTCACACAGTCCCCTCTTACGACATGCTCTATGTGGGGCAGTGGTGCTATTCTTGTCCTTGTCATACACAAAGACCATGGTGGACCACTCGGGCAAAGGCGGATACAAGATATCAAGGTTACTTTAAAAATGAACATGGAGCAGGCGGGGGGGGGGGGGATTGACTGCAGACCCCGAGATTCATATCGGTTGGCTGGGATGAGAGCGACCTTCTACAAAGGACATGCTACATGATGATGATGAGTAGACTAGAAGGAAAGTGTAAAAGATGCATTGACTTCTCAAGTGGTAGCAATAGGATTTCTCGACAAAAGAGAAATTTGTAAGACAACTAAAATGACTGTATACCGCTCCACCTATGTACCAGTTTTGATTTATGAACGTGAGTCGTCGGGAATGATCGAAAACTCCCATAAAAATCCAGCTTCAATCTTCAAAAATGAGATATCTAAGAAGATTGTCCAAGAAGCAGGAAAAGACAATGTTCACACTCATGCAATACGGCAAGTTCTCGAAAACCAGCCTTTGCAGACTGGAGGGGAGCAATTCAGCTTTGGTGGTTTGGCCATGACTGCAGAACAAAGGAAGATCGGTTACCACAGCAGGCATGGAAAGCAAAGAGACAATCGTTCATACGTCCAGGACGACCTAAAGTCCATTGAGATGACAACGTTGAACAGTCTTCTTCTTCTTCTTGTCCTGCGTTCGTTCTCAATCTCCCGCTACCAAGCCCTGAACAGTGCTTTACAAGTTGAAGGATGTAGTCCGGAGAACGGAATGCGTTGTGTCGCTAGTTTACAGCTTGACTGCGATATTTGCATCTTTCGGTCCGACACATCGGTCTTCAGAAGATTAGACTGGATCCAGGCTAAAGGGAAGACAGAATATAGAATCGTCAGTAGTCTACATTTTTTTCTGATTTACATGTTCATCCCATTGTAGAAGAAAAAAGACCAAGGAAGGTAGAAGTCTCTATACTCAGGGTACAAGAGGATCGACAAAGTAAGATAGAAGACTATACATCCAGGGTACAAAACGAGCGACCAAGTAAGGTAGAAGTCTCTATACTCAGGGTACAAGAGGATCAACTAAGTAAGATAGAAGACTATACATCCAGGGTACAATACGAGCGACCAAGTAAGGTAGAAGTCTCTATACTCAGGGTACAAGAGGATCAACTAAGTAAGATAGAAGACTATACATCCAGGGTACAATACGAGCGACCAAGTAAGGTAGAATATACTCAGGGTACAAGAGGATCGACTAAGTAATATAGAAGACTATACACCCAGGGTACAATACGAGCGACCAAGTAAGGTAGAAGTCTCTATACTCAGGGTACAAGAGGATCAACTAAGTAATATAGAAGACTATACATCCAGGGTACAATACGAGCGACCAAGTAAGGTAGAAGTCTCTATACTCAGGGTACAAGAGGATCAACTAAGTAAGATAGAAGACTATACATCCAGGGTACAATACGAGCGACCAAGTAAGGTAGAAGTCTCTATACTCAGGGTACAAGAGGATCAACTAAGTAAGATAGAAGACTATACATCCAGGGTACAATACGAGCGACCAAGTAAGGTAGAATATACTCAGGGTACAAGAGGATCGACTAAGTAATATAGAAGACTATACACCCAGGGTACAATACGAGCGACCAAGTAAGGTAGAAGTCTCTATACTCAGGGTACAAGAGGATCAACTAAGTAATATAGAAGACTATACATCCATGGTACAATACGAGCGACCAAGTAAGGTAGAAGTCTCTATACTCAGGGTACAAGAGGATCGAATCAAGTAAGATAGAAGACTATACATCCAGGGTACAATACGAGCGACCAAGTAAGGTAGAAGTCTCTATACTCAGGGTACAAGAGGATCAACTAAGTAATATAGAAGACTATACATCCAGGGTACAATACGAGCGACCAAGTAAGGTAGAAGTCTCTATACTCAGGGTACAAGAGGATCGAATCAAGTAAGATAGAAGACTATACATCCAGGGTACAATACGAGCGACCAAGTAAGGTAGAAGTCTCTATACTCAGGGTACAAGAGGATCAACTAAGTAATATAGAAGACTATACATCCAGGGTACAATACGAGCGACCAAGTAAGGTAGAAGTCTCTATACTCAGGGTACAAGAGGATCGAATCAAGTAAGGTAGAAGACTCAACACTCCCATGGTACAAGAGGATCGAATCAAGTAAGGTAGAAGACTCAACACTCCCATGGTACAAGAGGAGCGAATCAAGTAAGGTAGAAGACTATCCACCCATGGTAGAAGAGGGGTTTTCATGTAAGTACGGTAGAAGACTCTACACCAAGTATGTGCAACATTTTTATCTAAGCAGGCCGTATTAAGCTAGCTATAAACCTAAGGAGGTCACATTCAAGAAACTTCAATTATACGCACTTCAAAATGTATGAAATTTTGTCAAAATGTAGCTGGTACGCTACTGGCGCCAATCAGACCTGGAAGATAACATACATTCTAGAACTGTATTAAAACTAAATCGTGAGCTTAGCAGGTGTCAAAATAGCCCTTTTGAATGACTAATGTTTATTTATGGCTGACAGTGGGGTGGATTATTTTAGTGAATCTTTTTTTTTTTTTTTTTTTTTTAAATTTTAAATATGTTCGTTTTAAGATTAAAATGAAAATAATTTTAAAAACATTAAACAAAATAAAATCTGCAAAATTTGGATGAAATCAAAAGGCCGCATTTAATTGTTTACAAGGGTACATGTGACCATAAGGCTGCACCACTGGTCTACATAGCAGGGTAGAAGACGAGCGAATAAATAAGGAAGGTAGAAGACACTATACCTCTGGGTCGAAGACGAGCGACTAAGTAAGAACGGTATAAGAATCTACACCGCACGGTAGAAGAGAAGTGACTAAGTAAGGAAGGTAGAAGGCTACACCTCAGTGCAGAAGAGAAGTGACTAAGTAAGGAAGGTAGAAGGCTACACCTCAGTGCAGAAGAGAAGTGACTAAGTAAGGAAGGTAGAAGGCTACACCTCAGTGCAGAAGAGAAGTGACTAAGTAAGGAAGGTAGATGACTACACCTCAGTGCAGAAGAGAAGTGACTAAGTAAGGAAGGTAGAAGGCTACACCTCAGTGCAGAAGAGAAGTGACTAAGTAAGGAAGGTAGATGACTACACCTCAGTGCAGAAGAGAAGTGACTAAGTAAGGAAGGTAGATGACTACACCTCAGTGCAGAAGAGAAGTGACTAAGTAAGGAAGGTAGATGACTACACCTCAGTGCAGAAGAGAAGGTACTAACCAAGAAAGGTAGAAGACTCTACACCAGAGGGTAGAAAATGAGCTGCTATGTAAGGAAGGTAGAAGAGTCTACATCCGCAATAGAAGACGAAAGATTATGTAATTAAGATAATAGCATATACACCTCAGGGTAGGAAACGAGCAACTAAGTAAAGAAAGTAGAATACTCTTTAGAAGTGTGCAGTACTTTGGAAGTGTGCAGTACTTTGGAAGTGTGCAGTACTTTGGAAGTGTGCAGTACTTGAATTTTATACAATTCGGAATGCAACATAAACTTTCCTGTGTGTCAATGTTGAACAGTATGTAAATAAAATATGTGATACTAAATAAAATCGTATGTCAAAACCGTACAAATAGACATTATAGAATAATTAACTTATTCACTCCGTAGAGCGAATATATCTTTCTTCCTTACAATGCAATGAAGCTGATCTATTGGTTTGAACAATTGTCGTACATATACACACAACGTTTTGAATACCAAGTTTCCTGATATTGATAACTACCTATAATTTTATTTGCAGCGTGATGGAGCAAGAATAGGTCTTTCAAGAAGCCCAACTTATTTCATGTTGAATAAATTAACTAGCGCAGACTACCCAAAATTACAAGTCAAGCATGCAGTTTAACGACATATTTCCTATTCCTGCGGGAACAAGAAGACGATGAAAGAGAAGATGTTGAAAATGAAGAAGAAAAAAGAAACAAAATGAAGATTAAGAAGTAGAAGAAGAAAATAAAAATAAAAAAGAAGATGAAGAAGAGGAGAAAACAAATAAAAAGAAGATGAAGAGGAGAGATGAATGAGCCGAGAGCAACCATTGAATCATAATAGGCTGTTTGTGTCAAGGCAAGCGAATTATATATGACAAAAAAAAAACATATTCCGCATGCAAGGGGTGGCCCTGGAAATAGACTACACTCGTGCAGTCTGGATACAAGATTATTGGATCGAAAAGGGAAAGAAAACCCGGTCCCTAAAATGTCGGGCTGAAATCGGATGCATCAGAACGAAAGGCGCAGATATTGCAGATTCGCTGTAAACTAGGACGCAACGTAACAAACCGTTCTCTTCAGGGCGAATACCGAAAAAAGAATCGATGGATTAAATGAAACCAGAGTAATCAGGGTCAGATGAAACAAACTAATCAAGACACTACTTTACGCCCTCGTCGGGGCTCCCTGTACCAGGCGGTGGCATAGCAGTTTGACCAACGAGGTGGGGATGGACGTTGCATACTCCATACTGATGTGGTTCCCATTACACTATGCAGTTAGCATGACTCAAATCCACCTTCGTAAGTGCGTCTCAGGTTTTAAGAAGATGCCCATGCAACCCGAGGAGGAGAGGGGTGGAAAGGGGGGGGGGGGGTAAATCCTCAGACCATTTCGGTAGAGAATCGCTAATAAGCACAGATACACGACCCAGTGGCGTAAATTCAATCTGAGGTCGGTCTGCGCAGCATGTCAAAGCGACACTCCTAAAATTTACTTTTAATAGTCTGCTATGAAAGTATTTTTATTAATTAAAATATAAGCTATATTTAATTTTTTTGTAACATTTTGCTGGAGCAATAAGACACCATTTGGTGTATTTGCCGCTGACTGCTGTGTTAGTCATAGTTCAAAGGGAGAGAAGAAGAAACAAGTCGCTAGCTACTATATTGGTCTGAGGTCTTAAAGGAGAGAAGAAAAAGCGTGTCGCTGACTACTATATTGGTCTGAGGTCAAGGGGAGAGAAGAAGACGTATGTCTTTGGCTGCGATATTGGTCAGGGATTAAACATAGGAGCAAGGAAGTGATAGCCAAACTGTATAAAACATTAGTTAGACCTAGATTGAAGTACTGTGTACAGGTGTGGAGTCCTTATCGTAAAGGGGATATAAACATGCTTGAAAGGATACAAAAAAGAGCGACAAAGCTGATAGTGGGATTCCAGAATTACAGTTACGAGGAAAGACTCAGAAAAACCGACCTACAGTGTCTAGAAAAGAGAAGAAGTCGAAGTGACAATACAGGTTTATAAGATAATCAAAGGAACGGATAAATTATACTATAATTCATTTTTCAAAATACAACCACCTACAAGAACAAGAGGGCATAGTTACACACTAACTAAAGAAAGGTCTAGATTAGCTGTTAGGAAATAATTTCTTAGTCAGAGAGTGGTGAATGCTTAGAATGTATTTCCACGGGAAATAGCGGAGGCAGTGACAATAAATGCATTTAAGAATAGATTGGATGCGCATAGCTTTTAGAGCAAGGTAATGTAAATGAAACTTGGTTGTAAACAGACTCTGCTGATTCTTCTAAACCAGTATAAAGACGTTAAATTAAGTTAAGTTCAGATCAAAGGGAGAAAAGTGGAAACAATTGCCTGACTGCTATATTAGTCTGAGGTCAAAGGGACAGAAGAAGAAGCATGTCGCTGGCTGCTATTGCTGGTCAGAGATCAAGGGGAGAGAAGAAGCATGTCGCTGGCTGCTATTGCTGGTCAGAGATCAAGGGGAGAGAAGAAGCATGTCGCTGGCTGCTATTGCTGGTCAGAGATCAAGGGGAGAGAAGAAGCATGTCGCTGGCTGCTATTGCTGGTCAGAGATCAAGGGGAGAGAAGAAGCATGTCGCTGGCTGCTATTGCTGGTCAGAGATCAAGGGGAGAGAAGAAGCATGTCGCTGGCTGCTATTGCTGGTCAGATATCAGGGGGAGAGAAGAAGCATGCCCCTGGCTGATATTGCTGGTCAGAGATCAAGGGGAGAGAAGAAGCATGTCCCTGCCTGCTATTGCTGGTCAGAGATCAAGGGGAGAGAAGTAGAAGGATATCGATAGCAGAATTTAGCTCATTCAATACTGCATTTTCGAATTATGATATTCAATCAAGCAGATCAATGAATGATGTGGGCTGGCCGAAAGATGTCATTTTTGTCTTGAAATTTATTTGGTCGGCGCATAGAAGGTGCCTAACCACGCCTTCTGTGGTTTGTCTTCAGAACTGTTATTATGCTATTAGAAGCAAGTTTGTTGGTGGTTTCCTGTGCTTAACTAGGCCTGCGAAAGATGCAGATCTGGGATGTGTTGGTCCAGGCATTTCACTGCTTACATTTAGCCTGTTCCGCTGTATAGAGCCATGCCTCTTTTGTTTTTTGGAGCTGGTAACAATTAAGCTGACATAATCTGAGCTCTTGCTTCTTCTTCTTCTTCTTCTTCTTCTTCTTCTTCGTTTTCTTTTTCTTCTTCTTTTTCTTTTCCTAATGTTTCTTCTTCTTCTTCTTCTTCTTCTTCTTCTTCTTCTTCTTCTTCTTCTTCTTCTTCTTCTTCTTCTTCTTCTTCTTCTTCTTCTTGTTCTTCTTCTTATTATTCTCCTCCTCCTCCTTTTTGTTGATCTTCTCCTTCTTCTTCTTCTTCTTCTGTGTCTTCTCTTCTTCTTCGGCGTTCGTCCTGAAAAGGATGTTGTGTTGCAGTTTCAGAAAGCCTGCGACAAATGCACTTTTCTGCCGGACACGTCAAATTTCAGCTGACTTTCTTGAGTACAGAGCTTACCTTCACTCTGCGATCCCTATTCCTTGATCAGACTACACTAGTGACTTGTGCAGGTTGTTTCCAGGGCCACCAAGTAAAAGCGGAATACGGTCTCGGTCAGCTATTGTTCGCCGACCCTGATGCAAGGAGCCAGCAACCAGTCTCTGGCTGGTGTCAGCTTATCCACTGCTGCCCCATGACCCCCGAAGAAAGATTCAGTTTTACTTGAACTGTTCCTGGGAAACCCATACATTAGAGTATAGCCAATGCGTTTTGTTTTTCTTGCCATTTCAAGCGCCGGTGACTCCCGTATCGTTCTCTACCTATGTGTGTGGGTTTGTACATGTGTGTGTGTGTGTGTGTGTGTGTGTGAATGTGCTCGCGAGCAAATAAATTTGACAGGTGCAAATGTGTGGGAGGAGGCTTTCGTTTTTAAGTTTTGAAAGTAATAACATCATTAGCAAACGTTTGATGGCATCCAGAGCTATACCTCTTATACAACTTCGTCTGCTCACAGTAAACAAAATCTTTCTCCTTCATAAATTTGGAGACCTGTTATGTTTATCTCGTTACCTTTTAGTTGATCTTTCACTGGGGTTTGTAGAGAGCCATGTTATCACTCTATTCCTCTCATGGAATTGACATACCTTGGGTTTGAACTCTTTCAGCACCATTCTTGCCGAAACTGTTCAATTCCAGCCACCTCAGTAATAAAATCGTGGTGTTTGGTCCTCTAATTATTTCAATCTCCCAGCTAGGACATTTCCTTCTGGTCCTTTTCAGGACCCAACATTATTCTAGATATTGTTCGCTAAATTAAATATAACCATCTTTTCACAAAACCAAATATAACCAACTTTTCTACAATTCTATCTTATTTAAGTCTTCACTTATTTATATAAAATAAAATCTGTTCTCACCACAATGACACGAGTATGTGTGTCCATTTTTTAATTTCGTTGCGGGGACGGCGTGGGCTAGGGATTAAGTGACACGTCTCACAACCAAAGGTGCTGGGTTCGATCCCCATGACAGCACCGGCCGTTACCCCGGGGAAGCAAACCTTTACAAAATGCAGGAGGAAGAGGACCCTTACATAAAATGCATGCTGAAGTCGGATGCACTGGGCCAACAGGCGCAAAATAAAAACCACAGTGCAACGCACACCGCCCTGTGGAATAGATAAATAAGGCGAACGCCACCTAAAAAAAAAAATTAAAAAAAAAAAAAAATTTTTTTTTTCAACACATGGTGTTTAACTTCAATACAAAAACTAATAATGGCCTTTGTCATGTTGGAAAATGCATAGAAAGCCTCAAATGATCAAAAAATATAGGCGATGTTAAACTCGGCTCCGATACTTGATTGAAGTTTAATCGTATAATTAGGGACAATAACGTTTGGACAAGAAAGTATGATATCATGTACCATATTAGATAAAATAAGGATTAACTGCATGAAAGGTTGCGACACATCCAGAATGAGACACATCCAGAAGGAGGCACATCCAGAAGGAGGCACATCCAGAATGAGACACATCCAGAATGCATCCAGAATGAGGCACATTCAGAATGAGGCACATCCAGAATGAGACACATCCAGAATGAGACATCCAGAATGAGGGAAAGCGACTGGTCCCTGTGTGTACCAGGGATACACCTATCGCGATTAATGCTTTAATATCTGTCTGTAGAGTCTAGATATCCAAGATACCCACTGGCCTATACCCAAGTCTAGATGTGAGTATCCGCAGACAAGATGCACCCGCTGTACATGAACATTGCTGATATCAAGGGTAAACGAATCAAGAGAAGGTTTGTCGTGAGAGAACGATTGTTTAAGTAACCACAGTAGAGACCATAAACAAAGTAGAAGAATGGATTCACACTGGAGAAAAAAATGAAACCAACAGCTGGTCATTATCACTCGGGGTCAAGATGCTGAGCAGCGCATGAGCTGCAGTGGACCCATAGCTGACTGCTAGCGTCAGGGCCAGCGAACCAGAGCTGCCAAGACCCTTCTACACCTCCACGCGGTGATCCTGGATAACAGGATGCAACACAGTAGACTGGCTAATGAGAAGGGATCGAAGAGGGAAGGCTAACCCGGTAGTCAAAAGTGCCTGCTGAAGTCGGATGTTTCAAACTGAAAAATGCAAATATCCCAGTGAAGCTGTAAACTACGACACAACGCACTGCATTCTCCTGACAACATCCTGCTACTTGCAAAGCCCTTTTCTGAGATTTTGAGAACGAACGAAGAAGAAGAAGAAGAATAGAAGAAGAAGAAGGAAAAAGAAGAAGAAGAATCTGTCTGCACACGTGATTGAAGTAATATTTTTTTTTAATGCCTCTGCATCTCCCACACGTGAATTAGAGCAGTTCCTAAGTGAAGCAAAGTGAGCAGAGAGAGAGATAGAGAGAGCGAGAGAGATTGAGAGAGAGTGTGCGTGTGTACATTTTTCTCAAAGCATAAATATTGAACTAGAGAGAAGACACAGATTAAATGTATTAACTGTAGACTTACTTGATGTGCAAAATATAGTTTAAAAAAAAATAGAAACAAAATATGAGATAACAGGCAGCAAAACGTATAAATAGAAAGTGTTCGGAGAACGAACTAAACGGGAAAAGTATATTTATAATGTATCCTCATCCACAGGTTTATGTCAAGGTCACATCTGCTGAGAATTTCCAAACCTACGCAAATTATTCACGAAGGATTAAGAGTAATATCTGTAATCGCTGTTCTCATTTGCTGGGTCTTTGGTGACAAATTCATCTCAAACTAAATCGTGTAAAGTTCTTGCGTGAAGATCCTGTTTAAATCTGTTATATCGGCACCATCATCATCATCTGCAACATAGGTTGGCGGCAATGGATCTGCAGCTTTCTCTGTCCCATACCAGGTTACAATTTAAAAAAAGTAAGATGGTCGTGCCTGACTGGTTGCGCTCTCGACTCGTTCCGTTGTTTTTGTCGTTTTCTGCAGTTTGCTAGTACCTGTTCGGATTTTAATTCACGACTCCTTTATCAGGTGGTATCAAGGACTTTTTTCTGTGGAATGCATGTGCTTTCGTTTGGTTATCCTGTTGTTATACTGCATCTTGCTGCGGCTGTGCCTGGCTTAAACCGTGAGAAAACAGTCCAGGATGGGGTTTAACGTTCCGATTGACTGCACCACATAATTCAGAGCATGTCTTCACCACTAAAGGGCATTCCTGTTTAGACTGAAGCCAACTTCCTCTTGCCTCCATCCACGGGATGTTACACCATACCTCTCCTAACCCCGTATTCTCAGCACATCAAGAATCACGCTACCCGAAAGTGGACACAACTCAGAGGGCCTTGTGTGGAACGCGTTTGAAAAAGGGGGTCAGACACAAACATACACAGATATTGGTTCAAAACACTCCTCGCAACCCTTATCACGAGGCTTCTAAGTACCGGGCACGACCTGGGAAGTATGTAAGGATTTCAGTCGACATACTACGCATGAACAACCCTCAGTAGTTGGACATGGTTGTGGTCGATTGTCTCAACGGGCTTTTGGTGCCTAAGGGAACATTATTATTATTATGCCAAGTTTGTACACCTAGATGGCGTCCGGACCACACTTTGATGTCTGTCAATCTGTATCTCTATCACCCTCTGGATCTCCAATTCTGACTTCCATTCCGCCCAAATTCCCCCAGCACACTGTCTTGTCTCTTGACGTGATTTTTATTTTCTTCAGAAGCGTCGTCTCTGCCGCGAATTGTTTTAGGAGCTCAGAATTTGTTTGTCTTTTTATCTTTCCTACAAACTGAGAATTTGTTTGTCTTTTTATCTTTCCTACAAACTCAGAATTTGTTTGTCTTTTTATCTTTCCTAGAAACTCGTCCAAATGTTCCGAAGACCGACATTTCAAAGGCTTCAATTCTCTTTTCCATGATCTTTTGTCAACGTCCATGTTTCTACTCTATACTTCTTCTACGTTCGTTCTAAAACTCGCCCTACCAAGCCCTGGGGTTTGCAAGTAGTGGATGTAGTCCGGAAACACGGAACGGGTTATGTCGTAGTTTACAGCTTGACTGCGATGTTTGGAGCTTTGGTCCGACACATCGTACTTCAGCATGGCATTTTTAGGTACGGGTTGGAGAGGAAGGCGAACGTCTGGTCAGACAAAATATACTGACCAGACATGTTGGTCAGGCAAAATATACTGATCAGGCATGTTAGTCAGGCAAAATATACTGGTCAGACATGTTAGTAAGACAAAATATACTGATCAGACATGTTAGTCAGGGTCAGACAAAACATACTGACCAGACATGTTAGTCAGGGTCAGACAAAACATACTGATCAGACATGTTAGTCAGGGTCAGACAAAACATACTGATCAGACATGTTAGTCAGGGTCAGACAAAATATACTGATCAGATATGTTAGTCAGGGTCAGACAAAATATACTGATCAGACATGTTAGTCAGGGTCAGGCAAAATATACTGATCAGACATGTTAGTCAGGGTCAGGCAAAATATACTGATCAGACATGTTAGTCAAGGTCAGGCAAAACATACTGGCCAAGGCCCACACCTTAGCTTCCTTCTAGCCCTCCCTGTTTTCATGGCAGCCTGGCTAACGAGGTGAAGCATAGCACAACCGCCTGGAAGACCCTGGTCCTCCTTCATCAGCACGCTCCAAATGTGAGGAAAGCTACTGCAACTTGCTACTTAACGTCCTTTTCAGGGAGCACAAAAGAGTAGACCTACTCAATGTGGGAATTCTCAAACCACAACAACAAGGTACGAGTTAGCCTTCCCTCTTCAATCCCTTCTCCTTAGCCAGACTGCCCTGTTGTAGCCTGTTATCCAGGATAACCACGTGGATCTGTAGATGGATCTTGCCAGCTCTGTGTCGCTAGCCCTGACATCAGCAGTCAGATTTGTTTCGCTGACTGGTACTACTAATGTACTGCTCAGCATCTTCACCCCCCACTAGTCCATACAATAAGACCCAATGCAGAATACATTTAATAAATGATTATTATATACATTTTTTGAGATATCTGCTTCTACAGAAGTATTTGTCTCATGCTATAAAATGTATTCTACACCATTGCAATTCTTTTAATGATTTTCCTTTCTAAGGTGATTTCCTCTGTTAATAGGCGACGGTAGCACTCTTTCTTATTTATTATTATAGTAATTATTGCTAGTGATTTTCGAAGATATACATTATGAAGGGGCTATAATTCTTTCTTACAAATTGTAAATAGTTCTAACTCCTGATGTATTGTTTAAATAATGATTAGACTGCATGGGGGTGAAACATGGGTTCTGTCAATTACGGATGAAAAAAGCTTGAAAGCGTTTGACATGTGAGGATATTCTAGAATGGAAAAAGTTTGAAAGCGTTTGACATGTGAGGATATTCTAGAATGGAAAAAGTTTGAAAGCGTTTGACATGTGAGGATATTCTAGAATGGAAAAAGTTTGAAAGCGTTTGACATGTGAGGATATTCTAGAATGGAAAAAGTTTGAAAGCGTTTGACATGTGAGGATATTCTAGAATGGAAAAAGTTTGAAAGCGTTTGACATGTGAGGATATTCTAGAATGGAAAAAGTTTGAAAGCGTTTGACATGTGAGGATATTCTAGAATGAAAAAAGTTTGAAAGCGTTTGACATGTGAGGATATTCTAGAATGGAAAAAGTTTGAAAGCGTTTGACATGTGAGGATATTCTAGAATGGAAAAAGTTTGAAAGCGTTTGACATGTGAGGATATTCTAGAATGGAAAAAGTTTGAAAGCGTTTGACATGTGAGGATATTCTAGAATGGAAAAAGTTTGAAAGCGTTTGACATGTGAGGATATTCTAGAATGGAAAAAGTTTGAAAGCGTTTGACATGTGAGGATATTCTAGAATGAAAAAAGTTTGAAAGCGTTTGACATGTGAGGATATTCTAGAATGGAAAAAGTTTGAAAGCGTTTGACATGTGAGGATATTCTAGAATGGAAAAAGGGAGTTGAACAGAAAGAAGATTCAATGACAATATTCTCACTGGCACAAAGACAAATACTGAGAATTATAGAGAAAAGAAGAATGATTTGGCTGGGACACGATATCTTCAACAGAAGATACTGGAGAGCAACATCCAGGGTTAAAAAGAAAGAGAGTGACCAAGATTCACCATTACATCTCGGGCATGCAAACACTACAGTACGAAACCTATGCTGAAATGAAGATACGGTCAAATGGAAAGACATGCTCAGACTACCTTGCAACCAGTCGCATGACTGATCAACCAGAGGATAGGGTCTAATTGTAAGACATACTCAGACTACCTTGCAACCAGTCATAGGACTGATCAACCAGAGGATAGGTTCAAATTGTGAGACATGCTTGGACAACCTTGCACCAGTCATAGGACTGATCAACCTGACAATAGGGTCTACTAATGAGACATGCTTAGACAACCTTGCAACCAGTCGTAGGACTGATCAACCAGACAAGAGGGTCTACTTATGAGACATGCTTAGACAACCTTGCAACCAGTCGTAGGACTGATCAACCAGACAAGAGGGTCTACTTATGAGACATGCTTAGACAACCTTGCAACCAGTCGTAGGACTGATCAACCAGACAATAGGGTCTACTTATGAGAAATGCTTAGACAACCTTGCAACCAGTCGTAGGACTGATCAACCAGACAATAGGGTCTACTTATGAGACATGCTTAGACAACCTTGCAACCAGTCGTAGGACTGATCAACCAGACAATAGGGTCTACTTATGAGAAATGCTTAGACAACCTTGCAACCAGTCGTAGGACTGATCAACCAGACAATAGGGTCTACTTATGAGACATGCTTAGACAACCTTGCAACCAGTCGTAGGACTGATCAACCAGACAATAGGGTCTACTTATGAGACATGCTTAGACAACGTTGCAACCAGTCGTAGGACTGATCAACCAGACAATAGGGTCTACTTATGAGACATGCTTAGACAACCTTGCAACCAGTCGTAGGACTGATCAACCAGACAATAGGGTCTACTTATGAGACATGCTTAGACAACGTTGCAACCAGTCGTAGGACTGATCAACCAGACAATAGGGTCTACTTATGAGACATGCTTAGACAACCTTGCAACCAGTCGTAGGCCTGATCAACCAGACAATAGGGTCTACTTATGAGAAATGCTTAGACAACCTTGCAACCAGTCGTAGGACTGATCAACCAGACAATAGGGTCTACTTATGAGACATGCTTAGACAACGTTGCAACCAGTCGTAGGACTGATCAACCAGACAATAGGGTCTACTTATGAGAAATGCTTAGACAACCTTGCAACCAGTCGTAGGACTGATCAACCAGACAATAGGGTCTACTTATGAGACATGCTTAGACAACCTTGCAACCAGTCGTAGGACTGATCAACCAGACAATAGGGTCTACTTATGAGACATGCTTAGACAACCTTGCAACCAGTCGTAGGACTGATCAACCAGACAATAGGGTCTACTTATGAGACATGCTTAGACAACCTTGCAATCAGTTGTAGGACTGATCGACCAGACAATAGGGTCTACTTATGAGACATGCTTAGACAACCTTGCAACCAGTCGTAGGACTGATCAACCAGACAATAGGGTCTACTTATGAGACATGCTTAGACAACCTTGCAACCAGTCGTAGGACTGATCAACCAGACAATAGGGTCTACTTATGAGACATGCTTAGACAACCTTGCAACCAGTCGTAGGACTGATCAACCAGACAATAGGGTCTACTTATGAGACATGCTTAGACAACGTTGCAACCAGTCGTAGGACTGATCAACCAGTCAATAGGGTCTACTTATGAGAAATGCTTAGACAACCTTGCAACCAGTCGTAGGACTGATCAACCAGACAATAGGGTCTACTTATGAGACATGCTTAGACAACCTTGCAACCAGTTGTAGGACTGATCAACCAGACAATAGGGTCTATTTATGAGACATGCTTAGACAACCTTGCAACCAGTCGTAGGACTGATCAACCAGACAATAGGGTCTACTTATGAGACATGCTTAGACAACCTTGCAACCAGTCGTAGGACTGATCAACCAGACAATAGGGTCTACTTATGAGACATGCTTAGGCAACCTTGCAACCAGTCGTAGGACTGATCAACCAGACAATAGGGTCTACTTATGAGACATGCTTAGACAACCTTGCAACCAGTCGTAGGACTGATCAACCAGACAATAGGGTCTACTTATGAGACATGTTTAGACAACCTTGCAACCATTCGTAGCACTGATCAACCAGACAATAGGGTCTACTTATGAGACATGCTTAGACAACCTTGCAACCAGTCGTAGGACTGATCAACCAGACAATAGGGTCTACTTATGAGACATGCTTAGACAACCTTGCAACCAGTCGTAGGACTGATCAACCAGACAAGAGGGTCTACTTATGAGACATGCTTAGACAACCTTGCAACCAGTCGTAGGACTGATCAACCAGAAAAGAGGGTCTACTTATGAGACATGCTTAGACAACCTTGCAACCAGTCGTAGGACTGATCAACCAGACAATAGGGTCTACTTATGAGACATGCTTAGACAACCTTGCAACCAGTCGTAGGACTGATCAACCAGACAATAGGGTCTACGTATGAGACATGCTTAGACAACCTTGCAACCAGTCGGAGGACTGATCAACCAGACAATAGGGTCTACTTATGAGACATGCTTAGACAACCTTGCAACCAGTCGTAGGACTGATCAACCAGACAATAGGGTCTACTTATGAGACATGCTTAGACAACCTTGCAACCAGTCGTAGGACTGATCAACCAGACAATAGGGTCTACTTATGAGACATGCTTAGACAACCTTGCAGCGAGTCGTAGGACTGATCAACCAGACAATAGGGTCTACTTATGAGACATGCTTAGACAACCTTGCAACCAGTCGTAGGACTGATCAACCAGACAATAGGGTCTACTTATGAGACATGCTTAGACAACCTTGCAACCAGTCGTAGGACTGATCAACCAGACAATAGGGTCTACTTATGAGACATGCTTAGACAATCTTGCAACCAGTCGTAAGACTGATCAACCAGACAATAGGGTCTACTTATGAGAAATGCTTAGACAACCTTGCAACCAGTCGTAGGACTGATCAACCAGACAATAGGGTCTACTTATGAGACATGCTTAGACAACCTTGCAACCAGTCGTAGGACTGATAAACCAGACAATAGGGTCTACTTATGAGACATGCTTAGACAACCTTGCAACCAGTCGTAGGACTGATCAAACAGACAATACGGTCTACTTATGAGACATGCTTAGACAACCTTGCAACCAGTTGTAGGACTGATCAACCAGACAATAGGGTCTACTTATGAGACATGCTTAGACAACCTTGCAACCAGTCGTAGGACTGATCAACCAGACAATAGGGTCTACTTATGAGACATGCTTAGACAACGTTGCAACCAGTCGTAGGACTGATCAACCAGACAATAGGGTCTACTTATGAGAAATGCTTAGACAACCTTGCAACCAGTCGTAGGACTGATCAACCAGACAATAGGGTCTACTTATGAGACATGCTTAGACAACCTTGCAACCAGTCGTAGGACTGATCAACCAGACAATAGGGTCTACTTATGAGACATGCTTAGACAACCTTGCAACCAGTCGTAGGACTGATCAACCAGACAATAGGGTCTACTTATGAGACATGCTTAGACAACCTTGCAACCAGTCGTAGGACTGATCAACCAGACAATAGGGTCTACTTATGAGACATGCTTAGACAACCTTGCAACCAGTCGTAGGACTGATCAACCAGACAATAGGGTCTACTTATGAGACATGCTTAGACAACCTTGCAACCAGTCGTAGGACTGATCAACCAGACAATAGGGTCTACTTATGAGACATGCTTAGACAACCTTGCAACCAGTCGTAGGACTGATCAACCAGACAATAGGGTCTACTTATGAGACATGCTTAGACAACCTTGCAACCAGTCGTAGGACTGATCAACCAGACAATAGGGTCTACTTATGAGACATGCTTAGACAACCTTGCAACCAGTCGTAGGACTGATCAACCAGACAATAGGGTCTACTTATGAGACATGCTTAGACAACCTTGCAACCAGTCGTAGGACTGATCAACCAGACAATAGGGTCTACTTATGAGACATGCTTAGACAACCTTGCAACCAGTTGTAGGACTGATCAACCAGACAATAGGGTCTACTTATGAGACATGCTTAGACAACCTTGCAACCAGTCGTAGGACTGATCAACCAGACAATAGGGTCTACTTATGAGACATGCTTAGACAACCTTGCAACCAGTCGTAGGACTGATCAACCAGACAATAGGGTCTACTTATGAGACATGCTTAGGCAACCTTGCAACCAGTCGTAGGACTGATCAACCAGACAATAGGGTCTACTTATGAGACATGCTTAGACAACCTTGCAACCAGTCGTAGGACTGATCAACCAGACAATAGGGTCTACTTATGAGACATGTTTAGACAACCTTGCAACCATTCGTAAGACTGATCAACCAGACAATAGGGTCTACTTATGAGACATGCTTAGACAACCTTGCAACCAGTCGTAGGACTGATCAACCAGACAATAGGGTCTACGTATGAGACATGCTTAGACAACCTTGCAACCAGTCGTAGGACTGATCAACCAGACAATAGGGTCTACTTATGAGACATGCTTAGACAACCTTGCAACCAGTCGTAGGACTGATCAACCAGACAAGAGGGTCTACTTATGAGACATGCTTAGACAACCTTGCAACCAGTCGTAGGACTGATCAACCAGACAAGAGGGTCTACTTATGAGACATGCTTAGACAACCTTGCAACCAGTTGTAGGACTGATCAACCAGACAATAGGGTCTACTTATGAGACATGCTTAGACAACCTTGCAACCAGTCGTAGGACTGATCAACCAGACAATACGGTCTACTTATGAGACATGCTTAGACAACCTTGCAACCAGTTGTAGGACTGATCAACCAGACAATAGGGTCTACTTATGAGACATGCTTAGACAACCTTGCAACCAGTCGTAGGACTGATCAACCAGACAATAGGGTCTACTTATGAGACATGCTTAGACAACGTTGCAACCAGTCGTAGGACTGATCAACCAGACAATAGGGTCTACTTATGAGAAATGCTTAGACAAGCTTGCAACCAGTCGTAGGACTGATCAACCAGACAATAGGGTCTACTTATGAGACATGCTTAGACAACCTTGCAACCAGTTGTAGGACTGATCAACCAGACAATAGGGTCTACTTATGAGACATGCTTAGACAACCTTGCAACCAGTCGTAGGACTGATCAACCAGACAATAGGGTCTACTTATGAGACATGCTTAGACAACCTTGCAACCAGTCGTAGGACTGATCAACCAGACAAGAGGGTCTACTTATGAGACATGCTTAGACAACCTTGCAACCAGTCGTAGGACTGATCAACCAGACAAGAGGGTCTACTTATGAGACATGCTTAGACAACCTTGCAACCAGTCGTAGGACTGATCAACCAGACAAGAGGGTCTACTTATGAGACATGCTTAGACAACCTTGCAACCAGTCGTAGGACCTATCAACCAGACAATAGGGTCTACTTATGAGACATGCTTAGACAACGTTGCAACCAGTCGTAGGACTGATCAACCAGACAATAGGGTCTACTTATGAGAAATGCTTAGACAACCTTGCAACCAGTCGTAGGACTGATCAACCAGACAATAGGGTCTACTTATGAGACATGCTTAGACAACCTTGCAACCAGTCGTAGGACTGATCAACCAGACAATAGGGTCTACTTATGAGACATGCTTAGACAACCTTGCAACCAGTCGTAGGACTGATCAACCAGACAATAGGGTCTACTTATGAGACATGCTTAGACAACCTTGCAACCAGTCGTAGGACTGATCAACCAGACAATAGGGTCTACTTATGAGACATGCTTAGACAACCTTGCAGCCAGTCGTAGGACTGATCAACCAGACAATAGGGTCTACTTATGAGACATGCTTAGACAACCTTGCAACCAGTCGTAGGACTGATCAACCAGACAATAGGGTCTACTTATGAGACATGCTTAGACAACCTTGCAACCAGTCGTAGGACTGATCAACCAGACAATAGGGTCTACTTATGAGACATGCTTAGACAACCTTGCAACCAGTTGTAGGACTTATCAACCAGACAATAGGGTCTACTTATGAGACATGCTTAGACAACCTTGCAACCAGTCGTAGGACTGATCAACCAGACAATAGGGTCTACTTATGAGACATGCTTAGACAACCTTGCAACCAGTTGTAGGACTTATCAACCAGACAATAGGGTCTACTTATGAGACATGCTTAGACAACCTTGCAACCAGTCGTAGGACTGATCAACCAGACAATAGGGTCTACATATGAGACATGCTTAGACAACGTTGCAACCAGTCGTAGGACTGATCAACCAGACAATAGGGTCTACTTATGAGAAATGCTTAGACAACCTTGCAACCAGTCGTAGGACTGATCAATCAGACAATAGGTTCTACTTATGAGAAATGCTTAGACAACCTTGCAACCAGTCGTAGGACTGATCAACCAGACAATAGGGTCTACTTATGAGACATGCTTAGACAGCCTTGCAACCAGTCGTAGGACTGATCAACCAGACAATAGGGTCTACTTATGAGACATGCTTAGACAACCTTGCAACCAGTCGTAGGACTGATCAACCAGACAATAGGGTCTACTTATGAGACATGCTTAGACAACCTTGCAACCAGTCGTAGGACTGATCAACCAGACAATAGGGTCTACTTATGAGAAATGCTTAGACAACCTTGCAACCAGTCGTAGGACTTATCAACCAGACAATAGGGTCTACTTATGAGACATGCTTAGACAACCTTGCAACCAGTCGTAGGACTTATCAACCAGACAATAGGGTCTACTTATGAGACATGCTTAGACAACCTTGCAATCAGTTGTAGGACTGATCAACCAGACAATAGGGTCTACTTATGAGACATGCTTAGACAACCTTGCAATCAGTTGTAGGACTGATCAACCAGACAATAGGGTCTACTTATGAGACATGCTTAGACAACCTTGCAACCAGTCGTAGGACTGATCAACCAGACAATAGGGTCTACTTATGAGAAATGCTTAGACAACCTTGCAACCAGTCGTAGGACTGATCAACCAGACAATAGGGTCTACTTATGAGACATGCTTAGACAACCTTGCAACCAGTCGTAGGACTGATCAACCAGACAATAGGGTCTACTTATGAGACATGCTTAGACAACCTTGCAACCAGTCGTAGGACTGATCAACCAGACAATAGGGTCTACTTATGAGACATGCTTAGACAACCTTGCAACCAGTCGTAGGACTGATCAACCAGACAATAGGGTCTACTTATGAGACATGCTTAGACAACCTTGCAACCAGTCGTAGGACTGATCAACCAGACAATAGGGTCTACTTATGAGACATGCTTAGACAACCTTGCAACCAGTCGTAGGACTGATCAACCAGACAATAGGGTCTACTTATGAGACATGCTTAGACAACCTTGCAACCAGTCGTAGGACTGATCAACCAGACAATAGGGTCTACTTATGAGACATGCTTAGACAACCTTGCAACCAGTCGTAGGACTGATCAACCAGACAATATGGTCTACTTATGAGACATGCTTAGACAACCTTGCAACCAGTCGTAGGACTGATCAACCTGATGACGATGATAACATTAAGTCTGCAAAAGTTTGCTCAGGATTCTGAAACGAAACGACTCTAAAATTATGTCACCTGTACAAAAGAAAAGAACATTTGCCTGCATAAATTGAAAAGTTTGCATATTAGCACAGAGCTTGTGGTTGGTGTTCCGTACTAAATTCTTTCCTCAAGCATCTGGGGGCGGAGGATGCAGCAGTGAAGGAGTTGACAGCAGCCAGTGACTCATAGCTGGCTACTTGTATCAGGGTCAATGACCCATAACTCACCAAGACCCTATCCCGCCTCCAAGTCACGGTCCTGGAAGCATACTGCAACCATGCAGCCTGACTAAGAGATGAGGAAAGACAAGCCCGGTCCTAAAAAAGTTGTGCTGAAATCGGATGCGTCGCGCTGATAAACGGGGCAGATATCGCAGCCTAGTTGTAAACTACGACACCACGTCACACACGACCTTTTCAGGAGAACGCTATAGAAGTTTTTCAATACATGACCAAAAGGCACACGAAGATTATGAAATTTAATGCCATTTAAGAAAAGAATATCCCTTTTGAGTAAGAAGAGCCACTGTAACCACGTGCCACCAAAGAAACGTCAAACGTTTCCTCAACTCGGCACGAGAAGAGTCGAAAAATAATAACCAAGTAGTATTTTTTACAGATGCCCTGTCCGTGCTTACAGAAACATGCAGAACTAAATGACCTAAGATAAGAGCTCTGTCAACTATGCCAGCAGTTCACACCCAGAAGAGTCGTAACCCATTGTAACATTAAAGGCATCGAGACGGATGGACAAAAGAAGGTGGAAGGTCACCACAACCAGATTCAAGCCTGGCCTACGAAGAGTATAAAAGGTTTATTAGTGCCAGATACATGGACAAATGGGAAGCATTTGGCTTGGCTTGGCTTCGTTCGTTCTCAATCTCCCGCTACCAAACACTAAAGGGGC
The DNA here is from genome assembly GCA_036924085.1 of Ariolimax columbianus. Taxonomy (NCBI): domain Eukaryota; kingdom Metazoa; phylum Mollusca; class Gastropoda; order Stylommatophora; family Arionidae; genus Ariolimax; species Ariolimax columbianus. Next base: position 98,154,267 of record JAVGWX010000002.1, read on the forward strand.
TTAAGTAGCAGAATGTAGTCCAGAGAACGGAATGCGTTGTGTCGTAGTTTACAGTTTGACTGCGACAGTTGCACCTTTCGGTCCAACACATCCGACTTCAGCAAGCATTATTTTAGTACCAGGTTAGCTTTCCCTCTTCGATTCCTTCTCCTTAGCCAGTCTGCCCTGCTGCAGCCTGTTTTCCAGGATCACCTAGTGGAGGTGTAGAAGGGTCTTGGCAGCTCTGTTTCGCTGGCCCTAACGCTAGCAGTCAGCTGTGAGTCGCTGACCACTGCAGCTCATACGCTGCTCAGCATCTTGATCCCATGGAAGCATTTCATACTGGATACACAAAAATAATGCTTATTATCAGTTGAACAGTAAAGAGCAGGTAATGATTTTCAGACTACGCACAGGCCACAACAGACTGAGGTACCATCTATTCAATAAACTGAAGATATGTGCTCGAATGAATGCACCTGTGGAACAGGGAAAATTACCCCTGAACAGTTGCTGCGAAATGGCCTGACATACGAGGACCAGAGAAAAGACATGTGGCCATCACCAGTGCCAACATCAGACAAACTCCATGACAATGTCGACAGCCACAGGATGACTGCTACTTTCTTTCAACAAATTTAAGTCGACGTTAGACAGCGTACGAAGAAGAGAACAACAATAATAACAACTAGAACCTTTTAGGCTAGACCTCAAACACCTGGAAACTAGAACGTGTGTGTTCGAAAATAAACATTGAGTCTAAAGTGTTATCTTTCTGCTGGTCCGTGGAATTATACACACATTTAAATATTTATCATCGATCCAGAACTTCAAAGAAGTGAAGGTAATTAATTACGATCTTGTCCCACAAAAGAAACTAAACACCGGTGATGAACATGGCGGTGTCCATACAGGGCTGTTACCCAGACCGTTTTTACATTATGAAATGTTTCTGCCTGCTCCCGGTAACCCTACCACGAACCAAACGTCACTATGCCGGGCCAACATCTTCAAACAGTTGATAGATAGCTTTACCTACCTCGGTAGTACCCTCGCCAGAGAAGCGAATATAGACTATTAGGTCCACAACATGATTGCCAAGGTGAGTGCTGCTTTTGGAAGACTACGAGCAAATGGTTGGGACCAGGAATCAGTGTTGCCACCAAGAGCAATGTGTATCGTGCTGTTGTTGTTTCACATGCCCACAATGAATAGGTTTACTCTTTTGTGCGGGTAACTGAGACGCTAGTCTAGTCAGACACAAAATACTGACCAGGACGTTGCGTCAGGGTCATTACACTGACCTAGACCACACTCTCTCTTCCATGGAGAGTTCCCTTGGAAACGGGCTGTTTCAAAGCAGTAAACTTACTCATTGTGGGTATTAAACAAAAAACAACTCTTTTGTGGGATCAAGATGCTGAGCAGCGCATGAGCTGCAGTGGTCAGCGACCCATAGCTAGGACCAAGATGCTGAGCAGCGCATGAGCTGCAGTGGTCAGCGACCCATAGCTTGGATCAAGATACTGAGCAGCGCATGAACTTGCAGTGGTCAGCAACTCATAGCTGACTGCTAGCGTCAGGGCCAGCGAACCAGAGCTGCCAAGACCCTTCTACACATCCACGCGGTGATCCTGGATAACAGGCTGCAGCAGGGCAGACTGGCTAAGGAGAAGGGATCGAAGAGGGAATGCTAACCCGGTACTAACAAATGCTTCCTGAAGTCGGATGTGTTGGACCGAAAGGTGCAAATATCGCAGTCAAGCTGTAAACTACGACACAACGCATTCCATTCTCTGGACCACATTCTGCTACTTAAGCCCTTTCAGGGTTTGGTAGTGAGAGATTGAGAACGAACGAAGCCAAGCCAAGCGAACTTTTTTGTGCGGTCTGAAAAGGACGTTAAGTGGTGGGTTACAGTAGTTTTCCTCACATCCCGAGCATGCTGATGAAGGTGAACCAGTGTCGCTCACTATTACGGGAATCACGTCGATCCCTCACCTATTAGCCAGGCTGAGATGAAAACAGCCCATTTCCAGGGGACGCTACATGAAAGAGAGATAATGATCTTGGCCAGTATATTTTGCCTGACCCTGACTAACATGTCTGATCAGTATGTTTTGCCTGACCCTGACTAACATGTCTGACCAGTATGTTGTGCCTGACCCTGACTAACATGTCTGATTAGTATGTTGTGCCAGACCCTGACTAACATGTCTGATCAGTATGTTTTGCCTGACCCTGACTAACATGTCTGATTAGTATGTTGTGCCAGACCCTGACTAACATGTCTGATTAGTATGTTGTGCCAGACCCTGACTAACATGTCTGATCAGTATGTTTTGCCTGACCCTGACTAACATGTCTGATTAGTATGTTGTGCCAGACCCTGACTAACATGTCTGATTAGTATGTTGTGCCAGACCCTGAATAAGATGTCTGATCAGTATGTTGTGCCTAACCCTGACTAACATGTCTGATCAGTATATTATGCCTGACACTGACTGACATGTCTGATCAGTATGTTGTGCCTGACCAGCCTTTAGTCTTTATCCCCATCATACTGTTGTGCTAACCACCATTCTATATCCACGCGAAACGTGAACAGTTTATAACAGGCATGCCCGTAAACTCCACCTTTTTCAAGTAATCTGTCTCCACAGGCTGCTCAGAATCGGTCAGTAGTCCTCAGAAGGGCAAGACTCTCTGGCATCCATGCGCTCCTACACAGAGTCCAGATCACATAAACTGGGCATGTTCGGTTACCCGATGAAGCAACTGGTGTACCGGTTAGAGCATAGCACTGTTTGCGGGTCTACGTAGCTCTAGTGTTTAAGTCTATTAAGATAGATTCGCAAATCGGTAAAAACCACCCTCTAAAAACAGGTTGTATACAGACTATGTAGAGTTTTCTAAACCAGTATAAAAACGTTGAGTTGAGTTTCTTCTTCTTCTTCTTCATTCGTTCTCAATCTCCCACTACCAAACCCTGAAAGGGCTTAAGTAGCATAATGTAGTCCAGAGAATGGAATGCGTTGTGTCGTAGTTTACAGCTTGGCTGCGATATTTGTACCTTTCGGTCCAACACATCCGACTTCAGCAAACATTTTTTTAGTACCGGATTAGCCTTCCCTCTTCGATCTCTTCTCCTTAGCCAGTCTGTCCTGTTGATGCCTGTAATCCAGGATCACCGCGTGGAGATGTATAAGGGTCTTGGCAGCTATGGTTCGCTGGTCCTGACGCTAGCAGTCAGCTATGGGTCGCTGACCACTGCAGCTCATGCGCTGCTCAGCATCTTGATCCCATAAACCAGTATAAAAACGTTGAGTTGAGTTTTAGTTAAGTGCAGTTCCATTCACGAAGGACGTTCGACAGTCCTGTGTATTATCACCAGGCCTATTCAATGCTTATTCTGAGGTGGGGATGAAAAAAGTTACCAGAAAATTCAACATGGGTGTTAACATCAATGAAAAAAGAATACGTGGCAATCAGTTTGCATTTTAAACAAAGCCATCACAGAAAAAACATTATAATTCATTACATAAACTACTAGCCTAATTCAGCCACAACTGCTACTCATTTAGTATGAAGATACATGCTAACATAAACTCTGGTAATAGAAAAAAACAAACTCAAAGAATAAATATCAGCATGGAGGAACAGCCAATAAAACAAGTGCAGAGGTTTTCAAATTTGGGACAAATAATTTAAAAGGATGCTCGTTACAAAGTTGAAATCAGATCTATGATTAGAGTAGCAAAAAATGCATTCCCAGAGAAACAACGGTTTCTAACATCAATTAACATCAATATTAAGCTGAGCACTTAACAACATTAGAACACGCAGACAACGAATCACAAATATGCGAAAAGGTAGATTGTCTTGACACATTGTGATCATTCATAACAACAACATCAACAACAACAACATCAACAACAACAACAACACCACGCACAATGGATTTTGAGTTTAATGGGGCATCATGACCAGAGCTCCTCAACCTTTTACTGACCGTGACCCACTTCCGGTCTAGTTTTCTTCCTGTGACCCGTCTGTCATGCCGGGAGAAAGATAGCTATTTAAATCTTTTACTTGTAAATATAACTTGCATTGTTTATGATTTGTATAATTTATACAAAAGACAATTACATACAGATGTGCATTTCTCGATAAACCTGACGCGTGTGAGTGATGACCAGAAACAAACTTGTTGATGTTCGGTTCTATTTCTGTGACGGATAACAGACGATCCCCTCTGTTCACTATAGTCTAAGGCCAATTCCGCGATTGGCTGAGTAGATAAATCACATGACTGAAACATGATTCTACAGAAAAACTAGAGTGTGGATGTGGGGGTCAGAAGGAAGAAGAAACGATGCTGTGCATAGTTCGCGTGGGGAGGCATCAGCTTGGAAGAACGGTCCCTCTGTGGCCCATATTCTCGTGCCTGGCCATCATTTTATGCGAATTGTACCTGCGGCTTCCTAGGAATATCATGTGGTTCTCATGGGACTATATGGATTCTGGCTGAGAACCGCTGATCTAGACCAAGGGACTAACACAGCAATGGTTGAATCTTTCGTGAAAAAAACATCACCAGCTCTCGGGTGTTACATGGCCGCCATGACCTTCACGTCATACCCACGGTCTGCATCACAGACTTGGGGCAGTACAATATATACTGTTGATAGTTCTTCTTTTATCGTCAACTTGATGTTCGGCTGTATAAATTGTGATATCCGTTGATAAGTCACAGTGGAGGCTTTATGGACTGTAGTATTCACATCAACTGTTCCAGCAAAGTCATATTTACTTACTTCCGATTTCCAAGCACCACATCATGCAGTATGCATCCTGTATTCATCGACATGGATTGTCTTATCATTTGCTTCCAGCATGTCGCCTCTAATGCATGTTTCCTGGAGGTTGGGGCAGGTCATCAGGTGACATGGGTCCTGCATTGCGCCAAAGTCACATGTGTCATCATCTGTGTATCCCCATGGTTTCATATTCCTCTTGCACCGTGATGCACCAGTTTGGAGTCTGTTCAGCGACTTCCATGTTGTGTAAGATAGATGATGTCCGTGGAAGAGTTCGGCCTGCAGCAATTCGTGCCATCTCTCGATTAAGCGACTTTCATGGCTTGTCTGTATCGGCTCTGTTGATTTTAGAAAGCTATGTCTGGATTTGAGACTTGTGCTCTGTACATGATGTCCAAAAATTGGGTGCCTTGGGTCGTGCTCCTGTTTTTCTCTTTCGATTTTTGGAGCAACGATTCTTCGGATCTCGTATGGCGCTATGCCAGTTATGCGGTATATTTGATCGATGCCATGTGTTTTAATGTCTATATGCGGCTGATTGCACAGAAATGTATTTTGCGTTTGAGAGCTCAGTGCATCCGAAATCAGCACACATTTCTTTGGGGCTTCTTCCATATCATTTGGCTGTTCCCAGTCGAGACGCTCACCAGCTTTTAGAAAAGCCAGCTCCCGTCCTTTGTTGAAGCATAGGTCCAACACAACATTTGGCTTACTCTAACAAGCTTTTAGGAAAGCATGATATAAATTATTTACAGTATGGTTTTATAGCATTGGTTTTTACATAGTGAGGCTGGCGACGGCGTGGCCTAGTGGTTAAGTGGCACGGCTCACAACCCGAAGGTGCTGGGTTCGATCCCCATCACAGCACCGGTTGTTACCCCGGGGAAGCAAACCCTTAGAAAATGCAGGAGGAATCAGACCCTTACATAAAATGCATGCTGAAGTCGGATGCACTGGCCGACAGGCGCAAAATTAAAAAAAACACAGTGCAACGCACAACGCCTTGGGGATTAGAGAAATAAGGCGAACGCAAAACAAAACAAAAACAAACAAACAACAACAAAAAACAGGTTAGGCAGACAACTATAAATACAACCTTCATGAGTTTCCTCTTACGACACACCGCTTACCCGATGCGAAAGTTCTAAAGTTGGGAGAGGTTTTTTTTGTGTTAAGGTCACAAGTTGTGTTTATGATGGTAATAATGAAGTAATTTATATCTGCCAGAATAAAGCTACAAGTGCCATATAATAATATTAACAAGAAATGGAGTGTCTGAGAAAATAGGTGCCAATCGAACTTCAGAGAGCTGGGAAGAAATTATGGGGGGAAAACAACTTGAACAAATATTAGACAAACAGAGTGGGGCAAGAAAATGATTACATTTCTCAATGTATGGCACGTGAAACATGGAACGGGGTTAGAGCGGAGAGAGAGAGAGAGAGAGAGAGAGAGAAAGAGAGAGAGAGAGAGAGAAAGAGAGAGAGAGAGAGAAAGAGAGAGAGAGAGAGAGCGAGAGAAAGAGAGAGAGAAAGAGAGAGAAAGAGGGAGGGGGGCGATTAGTGGACATGTATTACAGCAGTTTTACGTTGAAGATGGGAATATGAGAGTGAGATGGAGAGAAGGAGATATACATAGTTAGATAGATACATACACACACATATATAGATATATAGATAGATAGATAGATAAGATAGATAGATAGATAGATAGACACATATCTACATACATACATGTATAGCTAGATATATAAATAGATAGATAGATAGATAGATAGATAGATAGATAGATAGATAGATAGATAGATAGATAGATAGATATAGATAGATAGATAGATAGATAGATAGATAGATAGATAGATAGATAGATAGATAGATAGATAGATATATAATTAGATAGATAGATAGATAGATATATAGATAGATAGATAGATAGATAGATAGATAGATAGATAGATAGATAGAATGACAGACAGATAGATATAAAGATAAATAGATAGATAGATAGATATATATATATATATATATATATATATAGATAGATAGATAGATAGATAGATAGATAGATAGATAGATAGAAAGGAGAGATACTACCCTAAGCTTTATATCGAAAAGCTACCCAAGCATGGACTGGACCCATGCATACACCGACGGTTCTGTAACAAACACTACACAGAACGGAGGGGCAGGAGCATTCCTGAACCTACCAAATGGCAGACAAATAACACTGTCATTCGCTACTGGTAAGTACACAAGCAATTTCAGAGCGGAGGCAGAGGCACTGAGGGCGGCAGTGGAAGAAATGGTGTCACACAAAGAAAATGAAAGCCATATAGTCCTGCTTACAGATGCTCTCGCCGTAGTCACAGCGCTAAAAAGCCAGAAAAACACTGAGCTTAATGACTTAAGAGCAGCACTCTGCAAACTGTGCCAGCAGTCCGCACCAAAAAGGGTAGTGGTACAGTGGGTCCCATCACACTGCAACATCCAAGGCAACGAGGAGGCAGACAGACTGGCAAAAGAAGGTGCAAGACTACCACAAACAGATATTAGTATGACGTACGAGGAGTCAAAACGGCTTATTAAAGCCAGATACATGACCAAATGGGAAACCGAACATACTGGTTACACCAAAAACGATGCCTATTACCAGTTGAACCGAAGAGAGCAGGTCGTTGTCTTCAGACTTCGCACTGGCCACAATAGACTGAGGTACCACCTATTCAACAAATTGAAGATAGGTGGTACAGAAGAATGCCCGTGCGGTACCGGTAAAATGACCGCTGAACATCTGCTGCAGAACTGCCCGACATACGAGGATCAGAGAGAGCAGATGTGGCCATCACCAGTGGAACTGCAAGACAAGCTCTATGGCAGCGGCGACAGCCTCAGGATGACCGCCGCTTTTTTCGAAAAAATAATGGTTACTGTCTGACTGCGTATGAAGAAGAAGAAGAAGAAGAAGGATGGATAGATATACACAGATATACATACACATGTATAGATAGATAGATAAATAGATAGATTGATTGATAGATATATAGGTAGATAAATATATATATATATATATATATATATATATATAGATAGTTAGATAGATAGATAGATAGATATATAGATAGATAGATAGAATGACAGATAGATAGATAAATAGATAGATAGATAGATAGATGGATATATATACACAGATATACATACACATGTATAGATAGATAGATAGATAGATAAGACAGATAGATAGATAAGACATATATATATATATATATATATATATATATATATATATATAGATAGATAGATAGATAGATAGATAGATAGATAGATATATAGATAGATATATAGATAGATAGATATAGATAGATAAATAGATGATATATAGATATATAGATAGATAGATATACACAAATATATACATACATACATGTGTAGATATATATATATATATATATATATATAGATAGATAGATAGATAGATAGATAGATAGATAGATAGATAGATAGATAGATAGATAGATAAATAGATAAATAGATGAATATATAGATAGATATATATACACAGACAGATACATGTGAACCTCTAGAAGCATATCATCAGTTGATTAAAGAAGACGCAAACTGCCGTCGTGTGCAAACAAGAGCTTTGATACAGGCTTCTCGTAAAGAATCTAGCTGCACGAGTCGTTTCATACTTCGCAAAGAGAAAACAATAAGGTACCAATTTACAGCTTGATATGCTGGTGCGCGTCGATACCATGATTCGAACCAGCGGTCTTTGCTAGGAAAGACAATATCTCCAACAGCCCAGACATTCTTTTTGACTGACAAACCAGTCTATTTTGGGTGTCATGGCTGTAATGGGAAACCATTGTTTGAAATGTGAGATTTCCTACTTTGGTTTTAACCCGTGCCCTTTGACGATAGGAACAAGCACCCTAACAGGCTTGGCACTCAGATACTCATTTTATCTGCACATGTGACTAATTGTGTGAGTCACAGCTGCAGATGCTACACCTGGTCTAAGCTAAGATTTCTGAATAGCCTTTTGTGATACTAGAATACGCCCCTTTGACGTTGCACAAAGGCGGTATATTTATATTTGTGTCATCGATGGCTAGATCAGTTGTGTCAAATGTTTTTGCAGGTGCAACCAGTTTTTGATTTAGACAAAGTGCGGATGTTTCTCATTCAAATTAAAATAAAATGACTGTAAAAGACATCCTACAAAACTGCTCAACCCAGGAAGAGAGAGAACGTTACGAGTCAGATATGAAACAAATATGTACCGAGATAACTTTGCAAGAGAAACAGGACTTGGTCTGCGGATGAACGAAGAATAACACCAGATGAAAATCTTACTGGAAGGAAATTATATGGCAAATGTTGCACGGAAAGGCAACGGTATTTCTGAGAGGATAACGTCAAAATGTGAGGTGTTGGCCAGAATAGAACAGACAATAGCGGCGCTTGCACAGCTTAACAAAATCTGGATAGGTAAACGGTTAGCACTATGCACGAAAATCAGATTAATGCGTACACTGGTCTTGTCAATATTCCTCTATGCTTGTGAGACATGGACAGTTACAGCTGACCTCAAACGAAGGATACAGGCCTTGGAGATGAGATGTTTCCGAAGACTTTTAAACGTCACATACAAAGATCGAGTTACAAATAAGGAAATACGCTATAGAATTACAACAGCAATAGGGCCTTTTGAAGACCTCTTGGCGACTGTCAAAAGAAGGAAACTCGTTTGGTACGGTCACATATCGAGATCAAATGACCTGGTAAATACAATTCTCCACTGAAAGGTGCATGGCAGACGACGAAGAGGCCGTCCCAAAAAAGAGATAAGACGAGAACATAAAAGTATGGACCAATCTCCGACCAGAAGAGCCACATGCAGCGGCCGCTGACAGAGAAGGGTGGCGTGGTATTGTGAGGATGTCTTCATGTGTGCCCCAACGACCTCACCGGTTACGAGATGACCTGACCTGAACGCGATACGATGGACAAGAAAAACTGTCCGATTGTACCATCAAGATAAGAGACAGGATACGTTGGAAATCAATTGCAGACAGTGTGGGATAGTGGTTAAGTGACACGGCTCACAACCCGAAGGTGCTGTGTTTGCTCCCCATCACAGCACCGGCCGTTACATCTGGTGGAAGCAGACCCTTACATAAACGGCACTTGGCTTACAGTCCCAAAATAAAAACAGTGCAATGCACACCGCCTTGGGGGAATAGAGAAATAAGGCGAATGCAATTAAAAAACACACGAAAAACACCAACATTGAAGCCGACCTTCGATATCAATTTGACAGAACAGAGGCCTTTATTTATAGGAAACTGCACATGGCATATTTGACAATTGTTAACATAAAACATGACTGCTTAACAACTTGAATTGCTAGCAATGCATTTTCAATAACAGTAGATTTGAATTATGAGAATGCTAGCTCCATGCACAACGTTCCTGAGTCGCCTTTGACGATATGTTTGGAAGACAACAGTGGCCGTATTGTTTATACCCCGCGTACCGCACGGGTGGTAACGGTACACCCCCAGAACTCACTGATGTCAGACAATAAGTGATGTAGGTGTTGTTAAACTAGACTCAATTTGTATATTTCGTCTTCTTCTTCTTCTTCTTCTTCTTCTTCTTCTTCTTCTTCTTCTTCTTCTACGTTTTCTTCTTCTTCTGTTTCTTCTTCTTCCTGTTCTTCTTCTTTCTGTTCTCGTTCTTGTTCTTGTTCTTCTTCTTCGTCTTCTTCTTCTCCTCCATTTCTTTTTCGCCCTCTTCTTCATTTGTTCTCAAACTCCAGCTAGCAAGTCATGAAAATGACTTTGCAAGTAGCAAAATGTAGTCCGAAGAACGTTGTCTCGTAGTTTACAGCTTGACTGCAATATTTGCCCCTTTCGGCCCGACACATGTCAACCGTCAACGCTTTCCACGTCTTGTCCTGTGTTCTCATTTTGGGTAAGATCTTCCTTGGCAGACACTTAACCAGCTGGCGCGGTAGCTTACTATATTTACAAAATTTAAATTTAAATTACATTTTAAAATTAAAAACATCAATGAAATCTTCTTCTTCTTCTTCTTCTTCTTCTTCGTACGCAGTCAGACATCAACCTTTTTTTTCGAAAAATGCAGCGGTCATCTTGAGGCTGTCGACACTGCCATAGAGCTTGTCTAGTGTTGCCACTGGTGATGGCCACATCTGCTCTCTCTGGTCCTCGTATGTCGGGCAGTTTTGCAGCAGATGCTCAGCGGTCATTTTCCCGGTACCACACGGACATTCGTCAGTGCCACCTATCTTCAATTTGTTGAATAGGTGGCACCTAAGTCTATTGTGGCCAGTGCGAAGTCTGAAGACCACGACCTGCTCTCTTCAAACATCAATGAAATAATACACGTTATTGTTATTATTGTTTAATGCCCACAATTAGGAAGTTTACTCTTTTGTGAGCCCCGAAGAGAGCCTTGAGTGGCGGATTGTAGTACTTTTCCTCATATGCTGAGCGTGCTGGTGAAGGTGGATCATGGTATTATAGGCCGGCTGTGTTATTCTTTGCGTCATCTGAGTAACACTCACTACTACGGGGATCACGTCGATCCATATCTCGTCAGCCAGGCTGTTTTGAAAACAGCATGTTTCTAGGGAACGCTACATGGAAGAGAGACAGTGGTCTTGGTCAGTATATTGTGCATGACCTTAACGAAATACCCTGGTTAGCATATTGTGCCTGACCCTCACCAGACGTCCTGGTCAGTATGTTGTGCCTTACCCCGGCGAGACGTCCTGGTCAGTATGTTGTGCCTTACCCCGGCGAGACGTCCTGGTCAGTATGTTGTGCCTTACTCCGGCGAGACGTCCTGGTCAGTATGTTGTGCCTGACCCTCACCAGACGTCCTGGTCAGTATGTTGTGCCTGACCCCGACGAGACGTCCTGGTCAGTATGTTGTGCCTGACCCTCACCAGACGTCCTGGTCAGTATGTTGTGCCTTACCCCGGCGAGACGTCCTGGTTAGTATGTTGTGCCTTACCCCGGCGAGTCGTCCTGGTCAGTATGTTGTGCCTTACCCCGACGAGACGTCCTGGTCAGTATGTTGTGCCTTACCCCGACGAGACGTCCTGGTCAGTATGTTGTGCCTAACCCCGACGAGACGTCCTGGTCAGTATGTTGTGCCTTACCCCGACGAGACGTCCTGGTCAGTATATTGTGCCTTACCCCGACGAGACGTCCTGATCAATATGTTGTGCCTGACCAAACTAGCGTCTGAGCTTCCCAATAAAATACATAACAATAAGAAACAAACAATTCAACCTAGCTAACCAAGTTTCCAAAGTGTCTCCAAGAACATACTTTGAATAACATTAACATTTGCAACGCAGATAAAGTTACTAGAACGGATGCATTCTCTCATATGTGCAAGAATATACGGCATTTATTCATAAGACAATGGACAGCGAATGCTAAATACGTATTTTGATACGTGTTTATGACTCAGTGAGACAGGCAGGAATCTTTCTTTATTGTTAGAAATAGTTACACAATGAACAATTCTTTCTTCCGGTGAGTGGTCTGAAGTTGGTCCCTTAAGGCTTTGTAAGATGCCGTTGACGATGGTGATGATGATTGCGATATGGTTATTGTGATGATAATTGAGATGGTGTTGATAGGTATGAAACTTGGACTCTTATAAAGAAGGATGAGCAAAAAGGCTTCGAAGCGTTTTAAATGTAGTGCTACCGTAGAGTGAAACGAATGATTTGAACAAATAGAAGATACAACAACGTTTTCACTGAGGTAGGCAAGTGATGCCGTTATTTACACCTAAGAATCAGAAGCAGCAGAACATCAGGCTGGGGTTTCTCGGCTAGAGTGAGAGGAGAGGTCGTTGCTGAGCGCAGTAGGGCATACATGTCAACAACCTATAGTATGAGAATGGAGACGGAACCAGTGACCTCAGCACTGAAATGGATATCTGAGACTTCTATAACAAGGGCAGTCATCGTGACAGACGCGCAAGCCATACTTCAGAAGGTATAGAAGGGATGGCTTAGGTACGAGTGGATTGCAGCTGTTGAGGCCTCAAACCTCCAGGGGTTGACCTGGATCTACTGTCCTGCTCATGCCGGGGTTCAGGCAAAGAAAGAGCTGGCATCATGGCTTCACAACCTTCCGCCATGGGCACATTAGTGATGGATAGAAGTGACATTTTGAAATCAATCAATGACCGCCTGCTAGATGAGAACACCACAATAGATGAAGCAGAAATCCACAGGCTGTAAAGTTTCGACATTAAACGAGGTTCGAGTTGAGTATGGCACGTGAGACGACGGGGCAAGAGAACGTACAACCAGCGAGCTACAAGGACCATCAGCATCCATACCTCACGCCATTTGAAGAGAACAACTGAGCATATATGCGTATACCTGGAGTGCAGTGATGTCGATTCTTAGAAACAGAAACAGAACACTGAGGTAGGCGCACAATGATAAATATTGAAAATGAAACAAAAATTGAGTTTGCTGGGGCACGATATGGTATATGACATTTCTTCAACAGAAGATACTAGAGGGTAAGATTCGGGTGAAAGAGGAAAAGGACGACCGTGGTACACCTTGACACCGGAAACAGGTAGAGACATTAAAGTATGAACATATGCTGGAACATGCTGAGCTCAAACTGGATGTGTCTAGCCGAAAGACGTCGATATCGCAGCCTCGCTGTAAGCTACGACGAAAAGTCACAATGCTCTTTCAGGGCGAACAACATAAACAAATAAAAGAGTATTTTCTTCTTGTTCTTCGTTTTCTATTCCTCTTTCTTCTTCTACTCCTCCTTTCTTTTTCTTCTTCTTCTTCTAATTCTTCTTCTTCTTCTTCTTCTTCTTCCGTTCCACCTTCTTATTCTTCCTCCTCTGCCGTCTTCTTCTTCTTTATTGTTTTCTTCTATTTATCTTCATTTTTCTTCTACTTCTCCTACTTCTACTTTCTTCTTCTTGACCTCCTCTTCATCCCTCTTTCTTCTTCTACTACCTCATTTATTTTCCTTTCCACCTTCTTATCCTATCTGCTCTCCACTTTCTTCTTTATCTACTTCTTCTTCACCGTTTTTTATATTCATTTTTTTCTTCTTTTTCTTCTTCTTCTGCTCTTGCCGCTCCTCCCTCTTCTTCTTCTTCTTCTTCTTCTTCTTCTTCTTCTTCTTCTTCTTCTTCCATTCCACCTTCTTATCATTGCTCTTCTCCGCCTTCTTCTTCTTTATTGTTTTCTTTTTTCATCTTCATTTTCCTTCTACTTCTCCTACTCCTTCTACTTTCTTCTTCTTGATCTCCTCCTCCACCTTCTTCTTTATCTACTTCTTCTTCATAGTTTAAAAAAAAAAATTATTTGTTTTCTTCTTTCTTCTTCTTCTTCTTCTTCTTCTTCTTCTTCTTTTTCTTCTTCTTCTTCTTCTAAACCATTAGATGCAAAAAGTTATCCTCACATTTTCTTCACATATCAGTTAATATTTGGACAGATATTCCAAGACTCAGCTGTCTTACCTCACATGCCGAACTAAAACACCGAATTTAAACTATTTTCAAAGCCAAGTTTAAACCAAAAGTAAACCTGTTTCAAATTACAGACCTGATTATAAAGTGGGTGTTGGAATTCCTCAGAAATTCGAACACACCGTTTTTGTTTCAATTGTAGGAGAATCTAAACTGACGAATCTATTGTGTCTGTTACGTAACAAAAAGTACGGTAGAGAATTCGGGTCATTACTAAATCCAAGCAGTGATTTCTTTTCTTCGTGAATTTAAAACGGGCAAAGGATTCTAATTCTGGTGTTTTTGTTGTTGTTGTTCTTGTTGTTGTTGTTCTTCTTCTTCTTCCCCATCTTCATCATCTCCTTCTTCTTCGTCTTCATTTTAATTTCTTCTTGTACTCGTTCTTCTTGTTCTTGTTGTTGTTGTTCTTCTTCCTTTTCTTCTTCTTCTTCTTCTTCTTTTTCTTCTTCTTTTTCTTCTTCGTGTTCTTCTTCTTCTTGTCCTTGCCCTTGTTCTTGCCCTTGTTCTTGCCCTTGTTGTTGCCCTTGTTGTTGCCCTTGTTGTTGCCCTTGTTCTTGCCCTTGTTCTTGCCCTTGTTGTTGCCCTTGTTGTTGCCCTTGTTCTTGCCCTTGTTCTTGCCCTTGTTCTTGTCCTTGTTCTTGATCTTGTTGTTGCCCTTGTTGTTGCCCTGGTTCTTGTCCTTGTTCTTGTTGTTGCCCTTGTTCTTGTTCTTGCCCTTGTTCTTGCCCTTGTTGTTACCCTTGTTGTTGCCCTTGTTGTTGCCCTTGTTCTTGCCCTTGTTGTTGCCCTTGTTGTTGCCCTTGTTGTTGCCCTTGTTCTTGCCCTTGTTCTTGCCCTTGTTCTTGTCCTTGTTCTTGATCTTGTTGTTGCCCTTGTTGTTGCCCTGGTTCTTGTCCTTGTTCTTGTTGTTGCCCTTGTTCTTGTTCTTGCCCTTGTTCTTGCCCTTGTTGTTACCCTTGTTGTTGCCCTTGTTGTTGCCCTTGTTGTTGCCCTTGTTGTTGCCCTGGTTCTTGTTCTTGCCCTTGTTGTTGCCCTTGTTCTTGCCCTTGTTCTTGCCCTTGTTGTTGCCCTTGTTGTTGCCCTTGTTCTTGCCCTTGTTGTTGCCCTTGTTCTTGCCCTTGTTCTTGCCCTTGTTCTTGCCATTGTTCTTGCCCTTGTTCTTGCCCTTGTTGTTGCCCTTGTTCTTGTTGTTGCCCTTGTTCTTGTTCTTGCCCTTGTTGTTGCCCTTGTTGTTGCCCTTGTTCTTGCCCTGGTTCTTGTCCTTGTTCTTGTTGTTGCCCTTGTTCTTGTTCTTGCTCTTGTTCTTGCCCTTGTTCTTGCCCTTGTTGTTGCCCTTGTTCTTGCCCTTGTTGTTGCCCTTGTTGTTGCCCTTGTTCTTGTCCTTGTTCTTGTTGTTGCCCTTGTTCTTGTTCTTGCCCTTGTTCTTGCCCTTGTTCTTGCTCTTGTTGTTGCCCTTGTTCTTGCCCTTGTTCTTGCCCTTGTTCTTGCCCTGGTTCTTGTCCTTGTTCTTGTATTTGCCCTTGTTGTTGCCCTTGTTCTTGCCCTTGTTCTTGCCCTTGTTCTTGCCCTTGTTCTTGCCCTTGTGGTTGCCCTTGTTGTTGCCCTTGTTCTTGCCCGTGTTGTTGCCCTTGTTCTTGCCCTGGTTCTTGTCCTTGTTCTTGTTGTTGCCCTTGTTCTTGCCCTGGTTCTTGTCCTTGTTCTTGTTGTTGCCCTTGTTCTTGCCCTTGTTCTTGTTCTTGCCCTTGTTATTGCCCTTGTTCTTGCCCTTGTTCTTGTTCTTGTTGTTGTTCTTCTTCTTCTTGGTTTTTTTATTCTTCTTCTTTTTCTTCTTCTGTTTTGCTTCTTCTTCTCCGTCCTTTATCATCGTCTCCTCCACATCTAGCTCCTTTTTCTTAACTGCCACCATCAATATCCTCTTCATCATCACAATCACCATCATAGTGATCAGACTTACTATTATTACCATTACCATCGACATCATCATCATTATCACCACTAGCATCTTCATCACAATGACCATCATCACCACAATCAAATAATCACCATCGTCACCACATCATCACAATCAATATCAACATCACCATAACCACTATAGCCATCATCATCACCATCACCATCATCATCTTCATCACCATCGCCACCAGCATCACCATCATCACCATCATCCGCATCATCATCACCATCATCACAAACATCCCCATCATAACCAGCATCACCGTCATCACCAACATCACCATCATCATGACCACCAACATGATCAGCACCAATATCATCATCATCACCAACATCCCCGTCATCACCAATATCACCATCATCATGACCACCAACATAATCATCACCAACATTCCCATCATCACCAACATTCCCATCATCACCAACATCCCCATCATCACCAACATCACCATCATCACCAACATCACCATCATCACCAACATCACCATCATCACCAACATTTCCATCATCACCAACATCCCCATCATCACTAACATCACCAACATCACCATCATCACCAACATCACCATCATCACCATCATCACCATCATCGCCATCATCACCAACATCACTAACATCCCCATCATCACCAACATCACCATCATCACCATCATCACCATCATCACCAGCATCACCATCATCACCAACATCACCATTATCGTGACCACCAACATGATCATGACCGAAAGCAATGTCCTCACCACCATTACCACGATTATCCCCACCAATGCCATAATCATCACATCATCACCGACATCACCCTCATCACCACCATCACCATCATTATCATCACCACAACCACTATCATCATCACCTCCACCCTTACCATCACAATCACTATCATCACCACCATCATCCCTACGACTACCGCGACGACAATCATCACCATCGTCATCAACACCGTGTGTATCATCATCCCCATCATCATCATAACCACAATTGCCATCATCATCACCTTTGTCATCACCATCACCTCCATCATCACTATCATCCCCACCATAATCACCATGTTCTCCACCATCATTACCATCGCCATCGTTACCACATCACTATCTCCAAACGATTACCACCACAATCACCACCATCCCCACCATCACCACCATCATCATATCTACCACCACCATCATCTTCACCAACGTCATCGCCAACATCATCATCACAATCATCATTTTCTTATCTTCATGTCGGGGGTCCAAGACAAGCTTTATTTTTATGACATGTCCATGATTTCCTGTCATATAACAGGACTGTAAGTACAACAACATCGACAAAAACCATTTGATGTGTAGGTTTTATGGAATGGGATAAAATGAAAATGTAGCCAGTAAACTGTCTGGTAACTAAACATGTAGGCGGCCTTTATTTCATAACAGAGTTAGGCAGACAACGATATTCAGACACAAAGCCCACCTCTAGAGAATGGGTTTTAGAGACACCGCCACACGCGATTGTGGATCATCCAATCAAACACCAGAATATCCTGCAGGACTGCCCCACTTATGCAGACCAAAGAGGCAGTCAGGGGGAAGCGACTACGCTCGAAAAATCGTGGGGGACTGCGAAGAACTGAAATGCAGTTGAACCACACCGGTTAGAAGCATAGCATCCGTTGACCGAAGACGAAGAAGATGCACCATTTGAAGAGTGTAGTATCAACAGATGCCTAATGGGCTGGATAGCAAGTACCCTAATGGAACGACCAGTTGTGAGACGGTTAGTCGCTTGTAAGTTTGAACGAAGAAGAAGTTAAAAAAATGGGGTTAAAAATAGCAATGACAGCTTAAGGGATCAAGAAAGGGGCCATCTTTGCTTGGCTGTGCTTAGGGAACCAGAAGCAGCCTTGCAGGACTTCCAGGATGACTGCATCTGCAAATATACATGACTTCCGTATCAGACTGTTGAGCCCCGCCTCTTTGACCAGGCTGCTGTAACACCCTCTGTTTCCAGGAGCACTGTGTGGACGTGAGGTGAGATTTTGGAAGGTATGTTGCACCTGATCCTGCTGCAATGGATGTGACTTTCAGATTAACCTTTTCACGTATCAGTTCCAAAGTGAACTAGAACCAAAACCTGAAGCCAAAGTCAAATCGTTTGCCGTTACACTTTGATCGGAATTCTAAACCGGACTCAACTAAACAAATCCTGAAATAGTGAGTACACGTTTATATGTTTCCCAAATAACAATGTTTACATTTTTCTAACTTAGGAAAGTTTACCATAAACAAATAGAAACAACGCCAGCATCTGGTGGAGGTAAAGACCCCCATGTTACGCAAGTTCTGACGTAAGCTAGTCGTGTCGTTCTCTTCTCTTCATTCTACTATGCTCGTCACAAGAAAACAACGAATGATGCAACACGTCCCTTGTGTTCAATTTGTTTAAACTGCGCAATTATGTGCTGCGTTGCTGTTTTTGGAATGTACGACGTTTGCAAGTGCACGCACGGAACAAGGTAACTTCGCTTATTTTATGTTGTTTAAAGCCACCCGACAGAATTCTTGACTTTTGCAATGTTTCTTTGGTAGCGGGTTAGATTTGTTCTTCTACTATCCCGGTAGATCATTGGCTTTTCATGGTAAAGGTACGCGTTTCTTCTTCTTCGTCCTTCGTTATCAACATCCTGCTACCAATCCCTGAACAGGGATGTGCAGGTAGCAGGTATGTAGTCTGGAGAACGGAATGCGTTATGTCGTAGATTACAGCTGGACTGTGATATATGCACCTTTTGGCCCGACACATCTGAATTCAGCAGACATTTCTCGATCCCTTCACCTTAGTCAGTCTGTTTTGCTGCAACTTGTTATCAATGATGCTAGGGGTGCAAAGAAGGGAGGGGGGGGGGCATTTCTTTGCAAGCATTTCCAAGGACAGGGCATCAATATTGACGCTTTCGGAGAATCTCTGTAGCGTTTCCTCTGTTCCCCGGATGAGCGTCTGAAACCTGCAACACCGTAACCTCGAAGGCCATTATGACACGTAAAGTAATTGAATTATCTCCTTCCCACTTTACTGACAACCAACACTATATTCTGTTAGCTTCATCTCCATTTTAAACCTATTACACACTTTCCCATTGCTTTCCCACAAAAAGCCCACAGTATGGTAATATTGATAGACTCATTATCTGCCCTTCAAGCTCTGAAAGATGGTGGTCACATTAGAGCAAATATCTCTAGATGTCAACCAACTTCTCACATACCATGAAGTCAGAATAGTTATACAATGGATTCATGGTCACTCGAATACACCTGGCAATGATAAGGCAGACAGACTGGCTAAGAAGGGATCAAGTCAAGAACAACAATACACACCAACAACCCTACAGGCAGCCAAACAACTGAAGACTGCGAACAAAGAAGACTGGCTGAATAGATGGGTAAATCTGAAATACTGGGAGAGAAATCTACAAACATATAATCATCCCAACTCCCAAAGACAACATCAATCTCCTGAAAAGGAGAGACGAAAGCATCATTGTTCTACTTCGCACTCAACACATACAACTTAACAGCCACCTGAACAGAATCCAGCCAGAACATACTCCAGAGTGCCGGCTGTGCCCAAATCCCTTGGAAACTGTTAAACATCTTCTGTTTGAATGCCAGTGTAGGGAAAGAGCTTCTTCCTCCGAGGCGAAACAAATGGAACACTTTGTACGGAACTAAACAACAGCTTACAAACACTTGCAGATACGACTATATGTCATTGGGTCAAAGGGCGGGAGCCCATAGGCCGCTGAATCAATAATCAACCAACCATCCAACCAACCACCGTACTGACAACTAACACTATATTATGTTAGCTTCCCCCCCATTTTTAATCTATTACTCAAACACATGCTCAACTTATTTTGTTAGGAAACTATACTATTATTCTTGGAATACCTAAAATCCCGGTATTCAAAAATACATGTTAATGTCTGTTGCCAGATAGCCGAAGGATATGAAATATACAGTTTCAAAAACTGCATAATGATCAAACGTTGAGTTGTGTAAATCTGTTTGAGTTTTTCTGGTTTAACGTTCCTATAGGACGTAACAGCCTACATTCTCAGCCCTCCTTTGTTGCCTCTGCTGCTATACCTGTCAAGTTACAGTGTTACTATTCTTTACTCCTCCACCCGGTACCGGCCACATTATGTATGATATATGACGTACCCATTTTTATTTTAGGTTTTCTCTTCTGGGTTCATTCTCAATCTCCCGCTACCAAGCCTTGAACAGGGCCTTGCAAGTAGCAGGATATAGTCGGAGAACGGATTTGCGTTGTGTCGCTAGTTTACAGTCTGGCTGCGATATTTGCACCTTTCGGTCCAACACATCCGTCTTTGGCAGGTTAATTTAGCTGATTCTAATCTATCTTGTAAATTGTCCCGAATGCAGAGGTCACATTATGGACAAAACTCCCTCTCGTATGGATTAAATTAGATCGTCGCCGCCTCTCAATATTCAGCCATGTTGTTCGCCTGGCTCAGGATGTTCCAGCCCACCAGATTCTACACAAATCCTTCTTCTGTGTCTTCGATCACCAACCGGCTGGAAGCGCATGCGACGACGTCTTTGCACATTATGACTTCGAAAGTTGACAGATTCATCCTTAACTTTAGCTGAGGTTTGCCAATGGACTGCTAGACTTGGACATGGTAGTGGTCAACAGACGCAACGGACCTGTAACGTGAACTTTATTATTTTTGTATATTTTCATGGGAGACCCAGGGGTCTCGAGGTAAGGTGTTCGCCTCGGGTGCTGGAGATTGCGGGTTCAAATCACAGTAGAGACCGGAATTGTTTTTACGTGGATCATGCGGTAAAAATGTCCCTGTTCTCTGAGTAGTGAGATCATACACCCGTGTTCAGTGGGGCGCACGTTAAAAATCTATTGGCCAGTTGGAAATCGAAAAGAGTAGGCTTAATGGCCTCTGCTCGGGCAAAATTCAAGTTAAAAATCTAATCAAATTATTCTACAGATTCTTGCTCCACAGAGAATATGTCGCAAAAAAGGGGACTGTGTGGCTATAACATCTGGTCTTGGTTATATGGTTAGCGGAGCGACAAAGATGGCGCCTTATAGGCTGTGTCTACCTTGCTATAATTTACGCTTTCGCCAGTCCCAAAAATAAGCTGCCAAAGTAACGGTCGGTAACAGATACTGGGATTGACCTGGTAAGACATAAACGGATTTTTGCCTGCCAAAAAATATAAAAATATAAAAACAGACCACACCTCCCCACGATATCTTACGACACAAGTGG